>KL270869.1:1503-12857 GCA_000699545.1 Podiceps cristatus
AAGAAGCGCAGCAGGGATGACCCCAGTAACTACAGGCCTGTTAGTCTCACTTCAGAGCCCGGCAAGATTATGGAGAAGATTATTCTGGGAGTTATTGATAAACACCTAAAAGACCACACAGTTATTGGTCCCAGCCAGCTTGGGTTCATAAGGGGAAGGTCCTGCTTAACCAACTTAACTTCTTTCTATGACAAGGTCAGCCATGTAGCTGGCCAAGGGAAGCCAGCTGATGTAGTTTTTCTGGGTTTCAGTAAAGCCTTCAATACTGCCTCTCACAGTATCCTCCTGAACAAAATGTCCAGCATATGGCTGGATAGACACATAATGCAATGGGTGAGCAATTGGCTGACAGGTCGGGCTCACAGGGGCATAGTAAATGGGGTTACATCAGGCTGGTGACCAGTCAATAGTGGGATTCTGCAGGGATCCATCTTAGGGCCAGTAGTCTTTAGTGTCTTCATAAATGACCTGGATGCAGGACTTCAAGGTTCACTAAGTTTGTGAATGACACAAAATTGGAGGGAGCGGTTGACACTCTTGAAGGCAGAGAGGCCCTGCAGAGGGATCTAGACAAATTAGAGAACTGGGTAATCACCAACTGCATAAAGTTTAACGAGGCCAGGTGCCAGGTTTTGCACCTGGGGCACAGAAACCCTGGATGTACCTACAGACTGGGGAGCGAGAGGCTGGAGAGCAGCCCTGCGGAAAGTGATCTGTGGGTTCTGGTCAATGGCAAGTTGAACATGAGCCAACAGCGTGCCCTGGCAGCCAAAAAGACCAACTGTGTCTTGGGGTGCATCAAGCACTGCATCGTTGGTCGGTCAAGGGAGATGATTGTCCCACTCTCTACTTTGCACTGTTGCAACCCCACCTTGAGTTCTGTGTGCAGTTTTGGGCTCCACAGTATAAAAAGGATATAAAGCTCCTGGAGAATGTCCAGAGGAGGGCCATGAAGTTGGTGTAGGGTTGAGAGGGGAAGCCATTTGAAGAGTGGCTAGAGTCATTCAGTCTGTTCAGCCTAGAGAAGAGGAGAATGAGGGAAGACCTTATCATGGTCATCAGCTTCCTCACAAGGGCAGGAGGAGGAGGAGCACGTGCTGATCTCTTCTCTCAGGCAACCAGTGATAGGACCAGGGGGAATGGCAGGAAGATGTGCCAGGGGAAGTTTAGGTTGGATATTAGGAAAAGGTTCTTCACCCAGACAGTGGTGGAGCACCGGAACAGGCTCCCCGGGGAAGCAGTCATGGCACCAAGCCTGACAATATTCAAGAAGCATTTGAACAACAACCTCAGACACATGGCATGAATCCTGGGGTTGTCCTATGCAGGGACAGGAGCTGGACTTGGTGGTCCCTGTGGGTCCCTTCCAACTCAAGACATTCTATGATTCTATGTGTCTAGAATGAATAGTGCAAATAACTCTACGCTTACTTCTTCAAAGTATGCTCACAGTCACAAATGTTGACTTACTTTTTTTTTTTTTTTAATCACTTGCTCCCAAACATTAATAGATAAAAAATAAACAGAAAATTAATTGCTAAAAGTGGCTTTCATACTGGTCTTCAGGAGAGAATCAGAGTGCTATAAGCACTAAGGGACCAATGGAAATCATGTGGTTCAACCGCTTCTCAGAGTGGGCCTAGCTTGGGGCATAGGCTTGCAACATGAACTGTACCTTTAATGAGATGTGGGTAGGTATATTCTGATCAATAACCCTGTGTTAAATGGCACTGTATCAAAACACAGCATTCTAAACGTATCTTTAAGGGTATATGTTTGACTAACCTAAACAACAGTGTGCACATATCTTGCCGATTTTTTTCAATATATGATCCCCTTTCAGTAAAGTATCCAAAAAAAAAAAAAAAAAGAAAAGGAAATTTACTACAGATTTAGCTTAGGAATTCACAATTTTACTTAACAACTTTGTGCACCTTTTATTTGAAATTATGGAGCAAAAGACTATTATGCAAAAATGATCATGTGGTGCTCAGGTAACTTTGCTGAATCTAGTAAGTAGTGTTACTTTCTTATCACTTAGAAAAGTGGCTGAGAAGGGAATTCTGTGGAAAAAAGTGTAAGAGATCCCCCCTAAGGCTGTCTATGCAAAGTTAATTAATTATGTACACTTAATTTCAGCTGATGCAAGTTCTGACCCAAGGAATAAATGGAAGGCAAGCAAGGGAGAAAGCGAGTAAATATTTACATCCTATTCTATGTTAACGATGTTTCAAACACTATATCATTCAAAAGTAGAGGAAGATAATGCAAACCTCCCACAGTGCTAACCATATATATAGGTCTGAATTTAAATATGTGTCCTATTTTCTGGGAGGCCATCAAATTTTTCAGCTGCCATAACAATCTGTTTTTCTCCTGTGTAAAGATTTATTTCTACTCTACAAACAAAACTCAAAACATAGTTTTTGGTTCACAAATAACTAGGCTTATGCTAAAATATAATTGCTGCTGCTTACATAATGACTATTCTCTGAACCGTATTCCCTGCAGCTTTGTGCATTTCTTATTCTCTCAGGTGCTCCAAACTTCTTCCATCTCTAATATATAAAACATAAAATATGTTATAAGACTGCATTAAAAAAACCCCAACAATCCAGCATATGCTGCTTTTAGCATATGACTAACATTTTTACAGCTTTATGTAGTGTGAAAGTGTCTATCACTGAAAACTGAAGGGAAAAAAATCTAGTTTCTTAATTTTTCACTTGTAAAGGATCGACTTCAGATCTTGTTGAAATCAAAGGATTTGTGGACAGCCATTGGTGTGAGGCAGAAATAGGTGGAGGTTTTCAGTAGGATTTGGTAAGGTTTTGTTGCCAGGCAGAGCTCTCCCACAATTAAGGTCTCAGAATACGACAGAAGAGTGTGTGAGAGGGTTGGGGTTTTGTTTTCAATTCTGCCACAGTTTGCTATCTGGCCTTGGGCAAATCACCGAGCTTCACTGTCTCATTGAATACACTTACAAGTTAGAATGGTTCCCGTATTGTTTGTACGTGCAGTAACTAATCCATCAGGCACCAAACTTGAACTTGTTTGTGGTGTTGTATTCTGTGTTAACTCTATAACCTCTCTTCCGTCACCAGCCACCTTTGACTGCAAAAGATGTCCTAAAACAGTGCTCCTAACGGCTCTTGTTTCCATTCAGCCATCTCCTGTTGCTCGCCAGAACTGATCTCCACTCTGGTCCTCAGCTTGGAAACGTAAGTCCAAAAAGAGACTAGGAAAGATGAGCATTAACAAGTACATCAACAGTTTGGGCTTTTCTCACATTTTGTACCCCCTCTTTAGGCTTGTACTGCATGATATAAATTGTTCATCCTTTTTTGTTTGTTGTTTGTTTGTTTTTTTAAACTCTCACCAGGGCATCACTTACAGAAAGGTCTGGGTAGTCTTCAATACTTCATAAACCTTTTGGTGGTGCTTAAGGTATTCCGCATTTTTAAAGTAGCCAGTAGCTGATCACATCAGGAAAGTGTGTACAATTACATGCACTAAACTTGCTTGTTCATATTTAAGAGGCATTGTCACTGCAACCAAGATATACTAGAGGTGTCTCTGTATTACTTTTATTGTATTAAGAGTAAAAGAGACAAAAAAGAGCGTAGGCCTGTGACTAACTGGGTCTTGTGAAGCTCCATGTAGAGAGGCTAATTTCTCCTCAGCGTTTTGTACACCCACACAGGGAAGCCACAACTGTTAAATTCCTTCAGGAAAGAGTCTGCCATTTTCATTTGTTTGAAAAATAATAAGTGCTTCCCTGGTAAAATTTCATTGTCTTTCACTCTATGTAATAAATCATATTACTCCATGTGAACTTTTCAAAGCAACTTTTTTTAAATTCAAATTTGCTATCAGTTTCCATGGAAAATGATAGAACTAGTTATTAGTCTCAGTGAGCATCTGTTAATGCTGCCACACACAAATATAAAATCCACATTAGCAACTTTGACTTTTTTTCTAACATTTCTAACTTCTGAAACATCTGCTTGAGCTATTTTTCTCCTTCCATCTCAACTGATCCGTTGAAGTAGAGAGAGGTGAGCAAGCAGCTTGAGACTTCAGTTTGAAATATATTAAATAAGAAAAGCTCAAAGGGGAAACATCTGCTGAAGTGAAAATGTGCACGGTTGGAAGGCAGGATATAAAGGCTGAGGAATATGAGAAAGAAGCTTTCAAACAGTATTTAAAATATTACTTATCTGATTTTTATAGTTCTTTTAGGTTGTTCAAGTTCAGTATCTGGCTCAGACGGCTACGTTTACACAACATTGTCTAGATTCCTTTTCCTATATCTGTGTCTGTATTACTTCTGACTTTAAAGCAAACATCATCTAAATTGAATAGCATCCAGTTAGCTTCAGAGCTATCATTCATTTATTGCTGTGGCACATGAGGGAGAAACCATGAGATAATCTTGTACAAGAAACCAAGCTGCCTACTGTTCTAATCAAATCTGTTACACTTCAGAGCATCTGTACATCAAGCAGTCCCATAGGATCTTGCCAAGTGTCCTGGTTTTGGCTGGGACAGAGTTCATTTCCTTCCTAGTAGCTGGTAAAGTGCTGTGTGTTGGTCTCACTGTGTGAATAATGTTGATAACACTCTGATGTTTTAGTTGTTGCTAAGTAGTGCTTAGACTAAGTCAAGGACTTTTCAGGTCCCCACGCTCTGCCAGCGAGGAGGTGGGCAAGGAGCTGGGAGGGGGCACAGCCAGGACGGCTGACCCGGGCTGGCCACGGGGATATTCCACACCATGCGGCGTCATGCTCAGTATATAAAACTGGAGTTGGCCAGGGTGTGGGAATTGCTGTTCAGGGACAGGCTGTCTATCACTGGGTGGTGAGCAATTGTTGCATTGTGCTTCACTTGGTTTTGTATATTCCTTTATCTGTATTATTATTATTATTCATTTTCCTTTGCTGTCCTATTAAACTGTTTTTATCTCAACCCACAAGGTTTTTTTCCCATTCTCTCCCCCAACTCACATAGGGGAGGAGGTGAGCGAGTGGCTGTGTGATGCTTAGCTGTTGGCCGGGGCTAAAGCACAAAACCAAGTGATCCACCTGAATCTAAAAAGGGGCTGTGCAAAAGATGGGCATGCTAGTCTGTGTGAATTCCCACAGTCTGTCCACAGTAGCAGTGTACACTGAACATACACAGAGGAAAAAAGCACCACTGTTTATTCGGTTCTTACCATATGAAAAAAGAGGTTACTTTTCTGCATTCAGTGCATGATTGCAAGATTATGAAACCTTGTGGTATGCCTGGTCTGGAAGAAATTCTACAATAGATTCCCAGGTGTGCTGGTTTTGTTTAGGATAATTTTCTTCACAGTAGCTACTATGGGGCTGTGGTTTGGATTTGTGCTGGAGACAGTGTTCATAATGCAGAGATGTTTTCATTGCTGCCGAGCAGAGCTTACACAAAGTCAAGGCCTTCTCTGCTCCTCATCCACCCCACCAGCAAGGAGGCTGGGGGGGCACAAGGAGTTGGGAGGGGACACAGCTGGGACAGCCGACCCCAGCTGACCAGAGGGACATTCCATGCCATATGGCATCATGCTCAGCACATAAAGCTGGGGGAAGAAGTAAGGGGGGAGACGTTTGGTGTGACGGTGTTTCTCTTCCCAAGTAACCATTACGTGTGATGGAGCCCTCCTTTCCTGAGGATGGCTGAGCACCTGCCTGCCGGTGGGAGGTGGTGAATTAGTTCCTTGTTTTGCTTTGCTGGTGTGTGTGTGGCTTTTGCTTTACCTATTAAACTGTTTTTATTTCAAGCCATGAGTTTTCTCACTTTTACTCTTCCAATTCTCTCCCCCATCCCACCGGGAGGAGAGTGATCGAGTGGCTGTGTGGGACTTAGTTGCTGGCTGGGGGTAAACCACAATACCAGGCAAAGTGTTTTTATTTTTACAGAAAGGGGGAAAAGAGTCCCAACCTTAAAGCCCATGAGTCTGGCCACAGTCAGATGTTTTAATTTCAGAAGACTGATCTGTGAAAGATACTATTTTTATTGTCATTGCCAGTAAGGTGACAGCACAGTGACAGCATTACTGGTCAGAGGAGAGTCGCAGAATCTGCTGAGAAACAACAGGACAAGATAAAATTGTGGCTGGAGAGCTGATTCCACTTGCTTTTCACAGGAGGAAACTAAGAGTATTTATATCCAGATGAATGCATTGGTAGTGTCAGAAATGAGAAAATAAACTAGATTGACTCTCTCCAAGATGATAAAATCATCTACCACATGTCTTAGTCAAGGAGTCACTCAAGTATCTTTAAGCCTAGGGTCCCTGAACATAGTAGAAAGCACCCATCTTTAGCAAAAGAGGGGTGTAAAATATTGGGGTTATCTGTAACATGGTAGATTAACTTGTGTTTTCCACCTTTTCTTTGAGAGATTAGAAACTTCAGTGATTCTGGCTCATTTTGAGATAAGACGAGCCAGTCAAGGAGAAGAAACCACAACTGACACAGGTAATGTCAAATTCCATAAGCAGCAGTACCTACAGTCTGTGGGCTGTGAGGACTTTGCTAGATATTATCAGAAGCGATAAGATTAGCTGAGTTTGGCAAGAAGAGAACATATGTTGCCCACCTGTATTTCTTTTGAAGTGTTGTCTGTGGAGGACTGGAGATCATTAATTTTTAGAAATGAATCTGTTAGAAATCTTTGCAAAAAATTTTAAAAAACTGAGAGTCCATTTATAAAAAAGCAAAATAAATATTCAGACTACTATGACACAATACATGCATTCAGAAAAAAACCTCTATGATAGATTTATTAAGCATCTGAGAACAGAATGACTTCCAGAGTTCAAAAATAGTGGACAATTCCAGTGATTTATAATACTTACGATACTAGCAACCATCTGGTGCTTGTCTCCTGCAGCATAATTACCCAGACAAGGGGTAGTGACTCGGTAGACAAGGGGTGCAAAATGCATGTGAGGAGCTAGGAGAATTTTTGGGACCAGAGCAAGACCCTGAGGGAGGACATTGCTGGGGCAGGGTGAAGGAGGGGTTGTCCCATAGTTTGAGGCATCCCACAGACCTGAGTGTCAGGGACTCCCAGACTAAGGGGGAATGGAGAAGCAAATGAGATCATGAATTGTAACCTGGAGAGAAAGTAGGGTATCAACATGGAGAACTACAGGTAAACACTGCAATAGTTTATGGATTCATTACAGAGATGTGAGAAGTTTAGCTATGGCCAAGGGAAGATACATATTGACCCCACTTTTGATTTAGGTTCAGAGGGGCTATGTTGAGAGAGGAGCTTGAACTGAGGAGCAGTGTGCCCACCTTGCCATGACCAACCCTGCAAGGCAACCCGCCTTGGAAATTAATTTCTTTGACAGTAATTACTGTTGTTTGACAATGGAAGGAGGAAGTCTGTTACAAGCGTTCATGTGCCTCTGCAGTATGAGGAGAGGGTGATACCATGGCTCTGCCCTTTATTAAATCAGCTTCCTTCCTGCTTTAAGCTTTTTCCAGGGGTACAGTGCAGGCAGTTCCAGGGACTTGATTTGAGGGAAACATTCCTGTGAGTGGCCTTACGAGATAAGTGGCTGGAATTGTGGAACCTGGCTAGAATTGTGTCCTGTCACTTTTAAAGCGCCCATCTTTTTAGAAGTATTAAGCCATTATTATTTCAGTATATTCTATTTACCACCTTAAAATAAGCAGTCTTGCTTCCTTGGTGTATGGTTATGCCTCCTCTGTCACCAAAGGATGTGCTAATTTTGAGAAGAGCTTGTTGTTTTGATGACTTAAATTCAGTCATATTTTCATAGCCTGTATGTGTGTTTAGATTTTCTAACACTTGTTTCAGTTACATAGTCCTACAGTGCCAGCAGCCATCTGCTTAATTTTACAAAATGTTTGGATTAAAATTTAAGACAAGATTTTTAAGCTCTTCACAAAAATACAGTTACCACTAGACTCCTAGGCTGAGGAAGCAGGCTTCATTTATCCCATTCTTCTAAACATATGTTAAAAATATCTATATAGAAATCAAAACAGAGGAGTTACATAAAGCTGAGGTATTTATAAAACACATTATGCTAAAGAATGATTAGCCATAGAAATAACCAAATTAAACCGGTTTTCAAAATTTAATTATTTCTCTGGATTACTACAAGCAGATTGATTTTGATTTTAGGAACAGTTGGTGTCATTTTTTTTTTGAGAAAAATAGTGACACAATTGCTCTACGTGGGAGTTTTATTTCACTTTACCTTTTGAGAACCTTTACAGCTCACAGGATTTGTTAGAGAAGAAGATTTGGATTCCCGTCCCTTACTTCTAGTTGAGATCATTTTGAACTTGATTCAGGCATGAAAGAAATACTAATCAGTCTTTTAAACCAGAGAGAAACTCCCAGGAGTATAGCATACATGTAAACTCTCCTATAAATATGGATATCATAACATCTGAGCGAAAAGCAACATGAGGTAGGGCAGTTTTATTTATTTTTCTTCAAATGTGAAGATGAGCGAAAGATTTTGCATGAAATAGAGAGATTGCATAAACCTTGGAAAAGTGGTTTTATAATCTAATCTCGAGTTGTTGATAGTGGGGTATGTCTATATGTTGTTTGCGGCTGAAAGATGATTGTCCTAAAGCTTCCCTGTCCTCTCAAAGGGTTTTTTCTTTGCAAGGTAGTGGGAGGTTTTTTCTCTGCTCTGACATGAGAAGTTTAGTCATACAGACCAGAGAGGGGAAGGCAATAAGAGACAAAGCAGAACGCTTCCCAAAATATTTTAATACGGCATGTGGATAACTTTACTCTTTCCTTCAGATAAGCAGGATTGTTTCTTTTTCTAAAATCAAAGACAATGATATTAACCATAGTAACAGCATATCTTGTGTCTGTCTTCTTTTCGTCGTGAGTAGTAACCGTTTAATACAAAATCCAGGTAGGAACCGGAGCTGCACGGGGCAGGGAACACAGGTCTCTGCTTCACAGCTAGCTGCCGCACCCTGCTCCGCTCACCACCTGCTCACCACCCGCGTGTCCTTTGGTAAATGCTGGTGCGACTTCAGCAGATAGGCGTATTTACTTGTTGGTTAGGGCAGCCTCCCAGGAGCTGAAAAAAAACAGTTTTAAACACCTGAATCTGAAAAGAAAGTTGAAACTCCGGCTTGTCATGTCCTAGATAAGGCCGGTCTGCCATGCCACTTAGCTGGGCAGCACTGCAACTATCACCAGCCAGGCTCCAGAAGCGAGCCTGCCTCCCGCCTCTGGAAGGGAAGAATTATGTGGGAAAATAGAGGGGAGGGTCTAGGAATCGGGCCGTGAGTGGAGGGAGTCTCTGAATCTGTGTTCTCAAAAGGGATGATTTTGGTTATCTTCCTGGCTAAGAACCCTTACTGGCTAAACAGCAGGTCTGTCTTTACTCTGTGCGCTCGCTATTTTGGATCCCATTCTGAGATACCCAAGTCCACACCTTGGGAAGCTTTATTCCTTTTTGTAGAATGTAACTTTGATGCTGCACTGGTTTTAAACACATAAATTCTTTATTGTGTGAAGTCCTAGGTACCTGATAATAAAAAAAGGAAGTGCTGAGACAAAGAGAACATTAAATATGCATTATGAAATTTTCTAACTTGTGAGGAGAGAAACATTCTTAAATTCCAAGTCAAATTATATGTCATCTAATTTGCATCCAGAAAACAGAAGCACTAATAATATATGTGTCAAATTAGTGATGGAAATAGCTATGCAATGAAATGGTATAATGATGGTATATAAGTGAAGGTGACCTACTAATGAATAATGTGGGAAGAAAAGACTGACAAAGTGTTAATTGGTATGTCAAACCAGTGATGTCAATCAGTTGCATGGAGGAAGAGAAATTAGTCAGTGTAAATTACGTAGTGACCATCAAAACATGCCAAAAGCAATTTCACATTCCTCAAAGAAGTTGACAGATAAGATATAATAACAAATTACAGAAAAAATAATTTAAAAAAGGAAGTAAATATACCATATCTGATTTACTGTTTGCTCTGGGTAGCCTGTAATGGTTCACCTAATGATGCCTTTTAATATCTAAGAAAAAATACTTGCACCATCTGTGTACCTCAATTGAAACAGTGAAGTTTTCACAGCTTCTCTTTAGATAAACCCAATAAAATCTACAATATCGGATCCATATCTGCTGACATTGAATGACTAGTGAGTAGCTGAAATGAGATAAAAAATGTGTATGAATCTGAGTTCAACAGGAACTGGGAACTTGTGTTTCTCGGAAAAAAAAAAAAAAAAAAAAATAAACCTTTTTTTTTTTTTTTTTATAAAATATTTTAAAAAAAAAAAAAAAAAAAAAAAAAAAATTGTTTCCCAGGCTGAGTTTTTCCTCAGCTTGCATTTTAAAGGAACTTTTGTGCCTTTATTGACAGAACTCTGAAAACCCCACATTGCCTTGGGGATAAACAGTCAGATCAGTGCCGTGAGATTGCAGTGGGTCATTCCAGCCAGTAAGAGAGAAAAGAAATCTGTCATGTGGCTTTCATCACATGGTTTACTCTAAAAGCAAAATGAAATGTTAAATAACGTTTTTTTTTAAAAATTAAAATAAATCTTCTTTTCATTACAGCTGCCTGAGAGATTATCATATTCTTTCTAAACTTGAAATCATTCTATTTCACTCGCTTGAAAATACATGCACAAATTCTCATTTTTGGATGATAAGTTATATGTTATTTTGTCCACTAGAGGGTACCCAACATATTTCCAATCTTGCAGTAGGAAGAATCAGAGGCTTAGAAAATAATTAAAATGAGGTCAAATTAATGTTATCATATTTTCAAAAAATACCAGCCCCCATGTTTTATATAATAATTTGAAACTGAAATTAACTTTCATTTTCTGGAACAAATAACTTCCTCCAGCTATACAGATCCCTAGATATATTTTTTGTGATGGACTATCTCTACAAGATTTTGACTCCTCTTAATGTTATCACAAGAGAGAGGCCATGTTGGACTGAAATATTTAATGATGTTTCCTTTTGATGTGGGATTTCTACTTCTGAGTTGGAGCTGAAAGTAAGATCCAGTTTTGGAGCTAATCTCCAAAAATTTATGGTGTAGGATTTAATCCAATTTAAATATCCTGTGTCTGAAATTGCAGAGGTTTGTATTTCATTATTTAATTTGAGAAGATCCTTAAGAGGAAACAGAAAAAGCCTCAAAATGTTAACCAAAAAAAAAAAAAAAATCTTGGATTTTATATTAGTTTAATATGTAACAATTTTGTTGCTGCATAGTTCAGTTTTAAGGTGTTTGCCTTTGTTTTTAAAAGAAGGAATTTAAAGGCTCTTTCCC
>KL270870.1:11609-21615 GCA_000699545.1 Podiceps cristatus
GCCCTGCCTCGGCTTGCGGGTGGCTTTCCCCATGCCCCTCTGTGCTGGCCATGAGGGAGGCAAGAGGCTGGGGGGTAGGGGGTGCTGGGAGGTGCTCACACCACCCCACCCCTCATGCTCTAATTTCATCATTGTGAGGGCAATTTCCATGTTATGTAAAGAAATGGGAAGAAGTGGTGAACTGGCCGACCCCCACTTATAGAGTACTCTCTTTAGCTATTTTGAATCAACTATCTTGCCTATACCCTTCCCAAGTTTTTGCACCTGCACATTAGCAAAGCCTGGAAAACTGCAAAATGTGCTTGATCATTTAGCAGCAACCAACAACATCAGAGTATTAAAGACATTCTTCACATACTAAATCCAAAACACAATAGCTGCTGGAAAGAAAATTAGCTGCATCCCGGCCAAAATCAGGACAAGGAGGTGCAATTATATACAATAACCAGTTGTTTTAAAGAAATTTATTAGAGGAGAAGGCAAACGTTGAAGAATTATGCTTGAACCTACCAGCTTGTTTTTGAAGCTGAGGCTGTTGCAATCACACAGGGAAAATGCCTCAGTCCTGTTGAACCTCACCAGACTAGGCCTGTCCAGAGCACAAACAGAGCATTCAGTATTGCTCTGAATATATCTTCTACTTACTAATAAGTAGGAGCTCAATTAGCTGTGTACTGTACAAGTGACTTGAAACAGAACTTTATCTTGATAAGGGAATGCAGTCTTATGGTAAAAAAAAGAGTTTGAGGGTCATTTGTGATCAATATTAGTTGTAAATATGTAGCTTATGATAGTACAGCAGTGGATAGGACTGTACAGTCACTAAATGAAAGGTGCTGTAAAGGTGTTCTGTATATATTTATATTTATAATATGTATATTTAGATCAGATTAGTTTATTATTGCCATTGTGACTTTTACTATTACTGCTATTGCACAGCAGATAAACCAAACCATGTTAAAAGGTGGCGACTTTGGAAAATCATTTGATAAATTAGTGGCAGTGAAGAGCAAGGAAAACAACTGTGTAGCTTCAGTTTGCCAAATTTTGCTCTACATTTACCAGTCTGAAGCAGCGTTATTTGTAGAAACAAAAGGGGCTGCCAATTCGTAGAGTCCAAAGATGACTTATCAGAAAAAGGTATTTCAGAGCGGCTGGTGCCCAGCTGTTGAAGAGCAGTCATGCGATGAGGCATGTTGCATGTCTGCAGAACTCATCAGCCACGTTTCAGCAGTGTCCTCCCTTGCAACGTGCTGTGCAGTAACTCTCTTCAGCATAACATGATACCTAACCTACTGTATCGTTTGTAAACCACTACAAACCAGTAAAGCAGAATATCATACTTCTCCAAAATTTGGTTAAAATTCTGTAAGACACTAAAAAGAAATAAACCATGACAATGAAAGCTATTTAAGGGAAAAAAAAAGGCAACAAAAAAATTAATGTAATGAAGAGGGGAAGATGAATGTTGACCCTCAGAATATAATAGCAAAACCTACATCCAAAGCAGTAGGCTAGAAAGTATTCCTGACCTGACTTCGTGTGGGATTACATGCCAGGACTCTTATCACCCAAAACGTTGACTGGAATTAATTACATATTTAGTATGCAAACTGTTGCAGATTAATTAATACAAGCCTCTGGAAAAATCTAAATATGCATCTGTGTATTTTGGAACTTATAGTTCAATACAGTGTTCTTTCTCAGAGTTAGCCTTCATGACAGACATGTTGGGTATCTGTTAAGTATTCTTTTGCTTCTCTTGTATTTATAGGCAATCAGTGAAATGTAGCCACTTGAAAAAGAAAATGGAATCCAATCTTAGATTCATTCAAACAGCAAGAGTTCTCAAATCCTTATTGCTGTGTTACACACAACTGTAATAGCTGAGCACTGCCAATTGTGACTTAACTGTTGTGAATAAATTCTGTCATTTATAGTTTTGTGGTTCCCACTCTTGCGTCCTTTCCCCAAAAGCAGAGTCGGGGTTTTTTTGTTGCTTGTTTTATTTGTACACATATGTATACCTATAAATACATTACATTCCCTCCTTGGGGAAGCAATGCTGGGGGAAGTAAGTGCATGTGAGTGCACACACATTCTCCCTCTTTTCTCTGTCCCATCCCCCTCATCGGTGTTTTACTGAGGGAAACGGTGTTGCATGGGGAAAAAGGGGGAATGCTTATGATCGTTGCATGGTTCTTGGAAAAAGTCAGCTCCTGCACAGGTGGCTGCCATCCTTTTAGAAGCAAGTTTCACTGCATGAGGGGATTGGTGGTGTTGGCTGCTCTCCTTTCCTTAGACCATTGTTACAATCTTCCTGCACCAGGCCATTTGAACATCCTTGTCCTGGTTTCAGCCAGGATGGAGCTAGTTTTTGTCTGCAGCAGCTCCTGTGGTTTGGAGTTGGTATGTGAAACAAGGTGACAGCACACTGCTGCTGTTCACTGGTGCTGAACGATCAAGGACGTCTTGCAGTTTCCCAAGTTTTGCTAATGTGCAGGTTCAGACACTTGGGAGGGTACAGCCAGAAGAGTTGATCTAAACTGGCCAAAGAGAGTATTCCATGCCATAGACGTCATGCCCAGTATAAGTGAGGGTCAGCCCTCATCCCTTTTTTGTCCTTTTTGCCTTTTGCCCTTGCCCTTTCCTTTGGGTTTGGGTTCCTCGTTCGGTTTGCTTTCTGTTCATGTTCCTTTCTTGTTATCTTATTTTTGTTTTATTTTGTTCGGGCCTGTGTGTTCGTCTGCCTGTTCCCTCACGCTCTCTCTGGAACTGGCTGTTCTGGGAGAGCTCTGGGGGAATACCCCTGCTCCCTGACTGCTGCTCGGGACGGGCTGTATCGGTCCTCGGGTGGTGAGATATTGTGCATTGTTCATTTTATATATTCTGTTATCCTTTTACATTATTATTATTATTAGTAGTAGTAGTAGTAGTATTAATAATATATTTTTATCTTTTCCTTTGCTGGCTCTGTAGAGTGTTTTTATCTCAACCCGTGAGTGAGCTCTCTCCGTTTCTCCTCCTCACCCCACCGGGGAGGGGAGGGGTGAGCGAGCGGCTGCGTGGTCCGGGTACTGTTTGGGGTTAAACCATGACAATCCTAAAGGTTAAGTCTGAGACTTTCAAACTCGGGATGCCTTGAACTTCAACTTGTACCTGCTGAATTCCTGCGCTACAGACCTTCTTGGTGTAGTGAGATTGGAGCTCACATTAATTGTCCTGCATATAGTAATCATCCAGTTGAAGTCATGTGCAAGTGTGATTTTCTCAGTATTGCTGTCAGTAAACCAGAGCCTATTTTTCCCTTTGACTACGTAATTTTCTTCAAACCAGGAAGATGGAGTTGCCTACCAGTGTTGTGCAGCAGTTCGCCTTCATATGAAACCCATGTTTTACTTCCAAGGAAAGAGGGTGGAGAGTAGCCTTTTGGCTTCATCTGACAAGTCCTGTCGACAGTTCCTTTTGCCATTTGACTCCTAATAGAAACTAGAATAGCCTTTGCCAGGTAGTGTGTGAGGCCCTTAATTTGTTACAGCCATCAGAGGGACGTGCATTGCTTTCTTTTCGGTTCTGCCTGGTTTCCTGTGGAAATGAGGCTTTTTCTGTCATGCTCTTTCTCTGCCAGCCTGCCCAACCCTATCCTATTGACTTTTTGAATCTGTTGGCGAATTTTAGTCCCATTTAACAGTGAGGCAGATGCCTTAATGATATTAAGGTTCTACCACTGTAATGAATGTTGGCAGCCTTATAGAGGAGAGAGATGTAATTAATGCCTGTACTGATGAAAAGGCTTCAGTGTGTACTCAGCTTTTTCTAGGTATCAGGCTTTATTAGCTTGGTTGTGAATGAAACTGCCTGTTTTTGTATTGTGTGAGTATTACTGTAGTGCTTTAATATGTGGTTTTGCTTTTGTGGTTTATCTTGCTATCATGCATAAGAGCCCTAATGAGGGTTCAAAATGCCATTGAGCCTGCCGGTGTTGAGTGCAGGCTGAATACTACCAAATGTCAGTGTGGCTAATTCTGGGAGATAATAGAGCTGTGTGAGGACAAAAATATCTTCTTTCACTGCTCCTCCTGACCCCAACTCTTTAGCTGCTCTCATTTGGAAGGGGGGGGGAGGGGAAGCAGCATCTGCTGCCTGGGGTCTCCAGCCTGAAGCAAAGATTGCAGCATCTTGGGCAGCTGACGCTTCTTCTCCGTGCCAGTAATCCTCCTTGTATCATATAGCCTTCACCTTCACCAGCTTTTCTCGTGGGACCCAGAGTTCCCACCTGACCTCCTGTGCAGAAGCATTGCTCTGTCTCGCTTCATTGCTGCAGAGCAGGATGCGTGCGGTGGATGGAGGAGCGACGGTGGGGAACAGCTCCCTTCCTCTCCTGTTCCCCTAGAAAGACCGTCTGTGTAATACCATGGTAGGAATGAGTAACAGAGATAAGACAAACTAGTGTAACCATCCCGTTTAACCTGTGGGATAGTTCTGTCAGTTTACTAGAGGAAGCCAATTTGACTTGCATAATTCAGACATTTCCTCTCTTACATGATAATGTCTTACCTTTTTCACCTTTAACACTCTGTAAAAATGTGGAAAAATAAGGAAGGTTTGCTGTCTGGACAAAAATTGTAAAGGAAGAGTATTTACTTGAAACTCCAGAGAGTATTTACTTGGGTTTGAGCAGCTGGTCTAAGGTAACCAAACCTTTGTACAGGGGACAAATGGGAGAAAGATACATTGTTTTGAAGTCTTAAATTTATAAAAGATGTGTATCGGGAATATGATTAAATACAATGTATGTGCAAGTTCAAAAATTGTATGATTTAGATCACTGCTTTAATTGCCTTTTAGACTTGAGGTTTAGAATTGACCTGTCAGACTTTCATAAAATAATCCATTTTTATTTTGAGTTATGACTGTGAGGCAGATATAGCCCAGTAATGCGAGTCTTTTTAACATTCCAGACTTGGCTTATAATGATGTTTATAGATGATCTTGGTTGACTTCCTGAGTAAGTATGCAATAAGTGTATTCTTTTTTTTTCCTGTGGCAAGATACCTAAGCATTAATTTAAGAGTAAGTCAGCATGTCACAACTCTGTCTTCCTGCAACTTACTCTGTTTCTTGTGGTACTTGTAAATTATGTTTAGACTTTCGTGTTACTCTAGTCTTATAAGTCGTTCTTATCAGCAATTTGAAATAGTAAGGTAGCCACTATTAATTCTGAGAAATGGAAAGAATAAATACATGTATATGCACACTGTTCTGTAAGGCTTTATTTAACATATTTTTCATGAATCCTGTGTTGTGGTGGTTTTTTTCTTCCTAATATCCTTCCTTCTATCCTGGTTGTACATATCAAAAACTGTGTGATTAGTTTGCAGACTTGTCTATTCACACAACTGTTCCTTCCAGATGTTTTCTGTTACTCCTATCATGGAATACATTGCCTAATTTGTAAAATATCAAAAGCACTGTAAAATGGAGATAGCAAATTACTGAATACCACACACACACAATTTTATTTTATTCAATAAATGAGCTCTTCTGCTAGAAGACAAAAAACTTCAAGGGGTCTACACATACTTTCACAAACAGTTGGCATTTGGCTTAGTATTGGTCCTAACTAGTAAAACACCCATATCTCTATGAAATGAAGTATGTGATTAACCTTCCTTGACAAATTGGAGCTATTATGAATAATATAATGCCATGGGTCAGAACAAAGCAAATTTAGCACTTCTGTTTTCAAAACTGTTGATCAGCAGGATTTTTCACTACTGTACACCAAGCCTTTTGACTTTTGTAGACTGATTTTTCATTTGTAAACCTGAATTCTCAAATGACACTATGGGTTTGCACAGCTGGAATACTGGGTGCAGCGACCTGGCTCTCCTGAGGGTTGTCTCACTGGAGCTGAGTGAAGGGAGATTGTTTGCCCTGGATTGTGACTCAGAGAATATAAATGGATCGGCCGTGGATGACTCCAGGAAATATAGGAGTTTTTACTTCCCAATTCTAGAGTTAGAGTATGAATTTCTGCAATTTATTTCACATCTGCAAAAGTTATTTAAACAGTGTAACATGAAGATGTGGAAAGAGGAGAAGGGCAAAGAGGAGATTTCCCATTGAAATTTTGTTTTTGTTCTTTTGCTTTGCATTCCAGTGAAATGAAGCAGAAGTTGGATGAAGAGGGTAACAAGTGCAGCATCCTTTCCAAGCAGCAGAAGTTCAATGAGCACTGCTGTATTCGCTGCTGTTCCCCTTTCACATTTCTCATCAACAGCAAGCGCCAGTGCCAAGACTGCAAGTACAACATCTGCAAGAACTGCAGTTCCTACCAGAAGAAGGAGAAAGCTTGGATTTGCAGCGTCTGCCAGCAAGCAAGGTAAAGGCCTGTTGTTCAGCAACCTATACAAAGCAGCCGTGGCCTGACCTGAGCTTTTCCTTCTGTTTCCCAGTAGTTAACACTGTTGGCGTAGGACATGAAGTACCTGTTTAGGTAGGGGTTGATTTGTTCCTGAGGTGTGACGTGCCTGTTTTTTGTAGAGGTTAATTTGTTCTGAGAGTGTTTGGGTTACCTGTTGTATTTTCCGGGCTTGCTTAGCTGGCCTGATGAATCAGCAAGCAGTAATTGGACTTAGCTTGAGCAGGGCTGGGATCTCCTGAAACGCCTGGGTTGCTAATGGAACCTGAGCGCAGATGGTGGTAAGGCAGTTAATCATTTTGCAGCAAATCCCACTGATGGTTGGGGAGTGGAAGGAAGGATATTGCTGAATAGATCATCCAGCTGTGACTGTGTTTTGGAGTGGTTTTCTAAATGCCAGCTTATTGGTGGGGATGTTTTGGGCTTACTTTGGCAAATAACCAGAGAAAATAGCAGTGCAATCTGTTATAATTCTTAACATCTGTTAAGAATATGCTGCCAGGCTTCTATTTGCAGAGAGTATTAGGGATTTACCATCTCACCCTTTTGAGGCTAACAGAGCCACAACATATAAAGACAGCACCAGAAAAACAAAGCAAATTCAAGCAAACACACAACAGCAGCAAAGGGGCCATTCCTTGAATGGTGACTGTGGTAGTCCTCCTCGTCTGCATTATCGGCCAGGTTGCAAAAGCAGCCTTAGATGTGGTGATGTAGCACTGACCAAGGCCTTTTTACTCAGACAAGAAGGGTGAATGAAATAACTCGATTCCTCTTAGTTTAATTTTGAATATTGATGCCTGAAGCAGCCAAGCAAATGTGACAAAGATGGCTATTTATTTTTTGTCTTTCCCTTCAGTGGAGAACACAGGACAAAGACAAGAGCTGAGTCCCCTTTAAAGGCTCCTTGCTCTCACTTGTTTCCCATCAACACCCACTTGAAATTTAAGCTTTCACATAGGATCTGTGAATGAAGTGTGTGCGCATTGGCACTGGGCCTTAAAATCACAGGGATCCCAGGTAGATGACGCACGTTTCCAAATTCCAGTCTTTGAACCCGAAAGAGATTGTATTCTCCAGGCCACCTGTTCCATTTCTACCTTTTACCTTGGAAAACCTACGCACACCCCCTCTTTCAAGAAGAACAACTAGAGTATCTTTTCCAGCAACAGAGTGAGCTGTGGAGCCAGTGCTTGTTTCTACTTTAGTCATTCAACCATTTCATATTACCCGTCTCTCTTCCACTTATCCCGAGTTCACCTGTACGGGCAGCTGAACAGGCAGACAGGTTTGTGGATACTGATGAAGTGCACTTAAAATAGTTTTTGCTGACTCCACAAAAAGAGTCTCAGAAGAATTTAATTTCAGAAGAAAAATCTGTAGCTGTACTTTTAAAATGCTATTTCTGACCCTTGAAGCCACTGCTTTTCCCACAACCCTGTGCAGCCCTCAAAGTCACCCACCTGTAACTCAGTTATAAACATTTTCTTTATTTATGAGACCTGAGACACAGCTAGAGCTATTTTTCAGTGAATAAATTAACTAACACTGCGGTGAATCATTTGGTGATCTGGTTTATTGTTTGGACTGTGAGACTTACACATCCCTGTAGGGGAAGTAGGGTTTGGCATTCCTCAGGGGCTTTGGTTTGGTGGGGGCTTTTTTTGGTTTTGGAAGGTGGTGTGCTTTTTTGGTTTTAACTGTCAGTATTTCTTCCAGGGAAAAACACAGTCTGTTATGAGCTCCTTCGCTTTCTCAGTGACTTATCCCTCAGGTGGAGCATGGGGTGTGCTCTCCTGTCCCTCTGCAGCTCCTCCTCTTGTGTCTTTCATTTTTTCCTTTAATAAGAGAGCACAAGTAGTGGAGGTGGTTCTCAGTTTAGCTGCTGCTTGTCTGCACATCTCGCTGCACAACAGATAGTGAGCTAGAAATATCTGAGGACTGCATTTTTTAAGTATGTTATGATAAAATTGTATATTACTAATTTTAAGTTTTCAATTTGTGTATAGTGCAGTTCTGGTTCTTCCAAAGCTTTGTACAGCGTTTCCTTGTTAGACACCCATCAGACAATAGGTTTAGTCAGTTTGCTGAGGTCTGGACCTCTTAAGTCCTCTTGATTAAGTGGATTCTGGGTATTTAATATTAATTAGATGTGCATTAGATTTTTTTAATGTACATTACATGAGACTCGATATTAAGGTCTAGTCTACCTGCAGTGCCCAGTAACTTTATCTCTGACTAGCATGTATTAGGATTAACGCTAATGTAAAAATGGAGCGGTGCTTCTGATAACATGAAAATTGCAACGGAAAATAAAAATCTAGGCTCAATGGACAGACAAAACAGCCTTCAAATAGACTGGAGGAACAGTCCTAAATAAAATCTTCATATTTCAGATGGTTTTGGGTTTGGAGGACCCATTCACTGAAACGTGCTTTAATGTCAGCAGAACAGAGCGTATTTTTGTGGAAACATGGTAAAGTTATAGAATCATAGAATTGTTTAGGTTGGAAGAGACCTTTAAGATGGTAGATGTGATTTTAGCCTGCCAAAGGATACATCTCTTCTGCTTAGCTGATTCAGGTTTTAGAGAAAACTCTTTACAGTCAAAAAAAAAATCAACCCCCCAAAAAAACAACAGCAAAATTTGGCAAAACCTTGGGATGATACTTAAGAAAAAGAAGTACTCCTTGTTAATAACTGGACCTTGTATTTGTCGATGCATTTGGCTGTAACAAAACAGTTGGTTTCAAGACTTAGATGTGGAAAGCTAATGAAGATGCAATGCTGCTTAGCAGTCATGTTTTGTTTTTAAGCAGACTAAACCATCTGGTAAAAGGAAGCTGAAATATCTTTTAGATAGTCTGCCTCAGCATCAGCTTGGAGCTTCGTGTATACTTTTGTGAGAGTTGCATATTTCTGCTGTCTGAAATTTTTATTTGACATTAGAGATAACTTGGAAGCTGTGACTTTGTCATGTAAGTGCCAGAAAATGTGTTTTTCCTTCTGAGACAGAACTGTACAGGAACGTTCACTTGCTCTGTGGCACAGCAGAAGAGATAAAGTTTTAGTTCTGCCATGTGCATGTTGTCTTCACTGGACCCATACAGGTCTTGTTCTGCTTTTTTAAGAGTCCCCTGATTCTTAGAATCATAGAATGGTTTGGGTTGGAAGGGACCTTAAAGGCCATCTAGCCCAGCCCCCCTGCCATGTATAGGGATCCTAGACCAGGTTACTCAAAGCCCCATGAACCTGGCTGAATGATCCCATTCGTATGGCATTTACTAATTTTAAGTAAATAGTAGTAAAAATTATTTTCTCAGGTGTATGTGCTTGTAGAAATCCGTACAATTCTTTCCAAAAATGCCTGCTGCTCTATTCCAATTTTCTTCCTTCTACTTTTCCCACCCCTGTCTCTCTGTTCGGTATCCCGTCTCTTGATCTCCTTTACCTTACCGTGCTTTAGCATCACAGTGGATCACAGACACCATATTCTTTTGCTTATAGTACCCATGAAGAGCAAGGGAAATAGCCTGGATTTTGCACAAGAGCCTGGGCTCCATCAGAAGAGGGGTGGCCAGC
>KL270870.1:21663-32755 GCA_000699545.1 Podiceps cristatus
CTGGGGTCTCCTTCTCTGGAGATGTTCAAACCCTGCCTGGATGCGTTCCTGTGCGACCTGCTCTAGCAGGGGGGTTGAACTAGATGAAAGATGCAGAACTGTTGGAGAGGGTTCAGAGGAGGACACGAAGATGATCCAAGGGCTGGAGCACCTCCCCTACGAAGAGAGGCTGAGGGAGCTGGGCTTGTTCAGTCTAGAGAAGAGAAGGCTGCGGGGGGACCTCATTGCAGCCTTCCAGTACCTGAAGGGAGCGTACAAACAGGAGGGGAACCAACTTTTTAAAAGGGTAGGGCAGATAAGGACAAGGGGGAATGGATTAAAGCTACAAGGAATTTAAATTAGGTATTAGGGGGAAGTTTTTTACAGAGAGGGTGGTGAGGTGCTGGAACAGGCTGCCCAGAGAGGTGGTGGATGCCCCATGCCTGGAGGTGTTCAAGGCCAGGTTGGATGGGGCCCTGGGCAACCTTGTGTAGATCCAGGCAAGGAGGTTGGTGTCCCTGCCTATGGCAGGGGGGTTGGAACTCTGTGATCCTTGGGGTCCCTTCCAACCCAGACCATTCTATGATGCTATGATGATTAGTCTTTGGCTTATTCAATTGTTCCCTAGCTGGAGGAGGAGGAGGAGAAATTCCTTTGGCAGGTTGATCTCTGCTGGGGTTTTTTTCTATCCTGATCTGTCTTAATTATTTCTGAAGTATGCACTGTGAAGAATTTCAATTCTGCTAGACAGAATAAAGCTCTACTTGCATAACATACAGCAGACCGCAATGCTGCATTCAGCTTTAAGAAAAATATCTAAAAATGGAATTGAAGAGGAGAATAGGAAAGAGAGGTCTATGAAAACGGCTAAATACAAGTGCTAATTAGGCAGTATTTTTAGCTTTAAGTAGCCTTGGAAGTGAGTATGTGGCTGGGTGCCTGGAGGACCAATCTGCATTTTAGGAGCTCTGGATTCCGGTTTTAGCTGTTCACCTGATTGTCAAGTGACCTTGGGGAAGTTTCCATGTCTCAGATTTCCCCATGTGCAGAATGAATTTAATGATGCTGAGCTCTTGGAGGTCAGTGGTTGAAAAGTTAAATGCTATGGCTGTAAAGTGCTAAGTATTATTAATGTACTGTTATTATAGAAGTTTTGCTGCAGTCAGCATGATTAAAACATTTGCTTTGTGTGTTGCAGTAGCACAGAAAAGTAAGTGCTTGAATTCTTGTAGGGGATGAGTGAGGACAGAATATCACAGCTTTATTTTCAATGTTAAGATCTAAATGCTTGCCTATGTTTGGCCCCACCCATCTTTGGCAAGTCATAGTAAGAGAAGTTATGAAACATTTTCCCTAGTAGAAATATATACTATATAAATAGTGTTCAAAAAATATTGGGACTGCTGAAACTGGGAGGAGGGGAATATAAAAGGATGTAACACAGTTTTTTCCACATAATAAGTATCATACAAATTATAGATTGGACTTATTTAGCCTTTCAGTTTTACAAAAGCCAAGGGACTTTCAGTGAAGGTGGCGGGTTGAAAGCTAATAGAAAAATACACAGAATTCTTCATGAGTGGGCACTTAAGTGGCAAGTGAAAACATCGACCCTTCTAGTAGCTGAGACAGGAAATCTTAAGTATCAAGCGGGGTTTGGGGAAGAATTTCCCTTGCATCAGTTCTGTGACTGGGACTTGATGTGCTCTGCACTCTGCCACTGACTGCTGTTGCAGAAGCAAACTTGGAGGGCTGTGGGCCATCACAGCCCTGACGCTGGCTTGGTGGCAGTCAGGGAAGATGTAGGGTTCATGGTGGTCGAACAAGGGAGAACAAGAGATGGCAATATCTGAGTAGCTGGCTCAAATTTACAAATACGTGAAGCAGTAAAGGACTGCAAGTCAAGGTTTTTCTCCAAGAATGAGGAAAAAAAAAAAAAAGTCATGTCAAAAAAACCCCACCTGTCATTCTGACTCCTGAGCGGTTGACTCAATAATGCTTGTACTTCTCTTCATTTTTGGGTATAATGTCAAATTTATGCATGCCTTATTAATTCAGTGATTCTACCTAAAGCAAGTCCACTCCAACTAATTCTTGGTATTAGTAGTATTACTATTATTATTTTGAAAATATATCAGATGTTTAACTTTCTGTCTTTTTTTCCTAGAGAAGGAAGTGATTCTTTTCTTTCATACTGCCTTGCCATTTATTTGATGTTTTTTGACATGCTTATAAGTTCAGAAAGTTGTTGCTGGACCTGTACAGTCTAAGTAGGGTGATCATTCCTGTGCGTTGTGATGGAGTTTTCTTGGTTGACAGAGGGGATGAGGTTTTCCTTTCTGACAACACCTCTCCTACGGAAGACTTAGGAGTAAACTGAGGCAGCCATTAGCACTGATGATTATAATAAACTCAACATGTCCAGGCAGTTTTGGAATTTAATAAACCCCTCTGATTATCCCATGCTTGACCCTTTATCTCTCTCCAGCTGGTGCTGCTGCCTGCTTTGGGGTGACCTTTATGGTGTTTCTCTGATCCCCAGCAGAAGGTCACAAGCTAGCTCTTTTTTTGTTTTCTGAGAAGGCTCTGAGAAGGCATTTTGTCTCTGTTCTCTGTGAACATCAGCTGAAATGCAAGACACTGTGCTTCAGAGCAGGAGCTTTTCAACCTGGTGAGCTGTAACATTCAGGGGGAGACGTTTGCTGCCCAGGCATTTCAGCCCCTGCCATCTTCTTCCCAAGTTCATGTGACAGCGTTGAACTATGTGCTGGCCATGGAATGTGCTGGAGCATCCCTTAGCTCCAGTGAACATCAACCTTTCCTCATCCTCTTCAGGACCACTGTGTGTTTACTTGCCCGACAGAGGCTGATTTCTGATTCATGTTTTTCCCCACTGGATTAGGTTTCTAAAATGCTCTTAGCGTAATGTTGTTTGGAAAATGTTTTGCAAAACATGTTAATCTGAAAAAGCCATTAAACTTTTTTATTTTAAACAACATTGAATTAGTACCTGTGAAAGTCCCCTTGGAAAAAAGTGAAATTTTAAAACTAAATCTACTGAATTTTATTTGAATAGAAAAAAATCTGTGTAAGCATAGTTTTTCACAATTTCTCATCTAGATGAGATGTTTGATTTTTGGGTCAAGTCAGAGTATCTTTCTATATCATTGCATTAGAATTTCTGATCTCTGTTAAATGGCAACCGTGCTGAAATATTTTTTAAGAGGGAAGGTCACATTTCACTTGTAAATTTTTATTGTGCCCTATTACGTTTTCCTGTCATAAAATGCACCTAATAAAGCAAAACGTCATGCTGTGGTTAACGCTCTTAAGGTAGCCTTTAAACAGAGCAGATTGCGCTTTCACATTGAGGTATCATTTTAAATATCAACAATGAAAGATTGCTAATTGTCTTGATATATGTCTGTTTCAGCATTTGCTGAATCTTCTCCTGCTGTATTTGTGCAACCATCAATCTTTGATGAAGTGCAGAAATCAGTCACTTGCTCCAGCCAATGCTGACTGACGTTGCCACCTCCAGGAGCGAAGTCGGCTTCTGGCCTGTACTCTGCCAGTCCCAAAGAGATGTGCCATGCACGTGCTCTTTGCTTTTCCTAATTGGGAAGTCTGACCTTGAAGGTGCTGGGTTCAGAATGTTTGGGGGGACCCGTTGTGAATTTGAGGAACTGGGCATCAAGAGCGGAGCTCTGTGTGGCGAAGAAAGAGTCTTCTCCTACCTAAGCACCATGTAGGTTTAGCTCCCATACCTTCCTCATGAGGAGAGAAGACTATTTATACCTGCATTGTAAACTGTGTATAAAGACTATTTCCACAGTCCACAAGTAGTTCAGAATTTATTTTTTTTTTTTGCCAAATTGTATTATTTTTACCCCACTTCCTATGGGTCAAAGACCCTCTGTGCCTCCTCAGTGCTTTTTTCCTCCAAAAGATTTATCCTGTTAACAGTGAACAGCTGCCCAATTATGTGTGGGTACCCTTAGAAGCATTATAAATGCTGTGATTAGCACAGGGTTTCTTTCTTGGTGATAAAATTGGAAATCCTCCAGACTTGTAGCCACTAGCTGTGAATAGCAATAACAAACGTGTGCTTCCTCTAGCTAATGCACCTTACAATCAGGAATAGTACCCTCTTTAAAGGTTCTTGTGTTACCAAAGAAGTTAAAGTGAGAATTTAATTTGTCATGTTAAAAAATCTTAACCACATCAATAAGGAAGTCCCTCTATGTTCTTATTCTTCAGATGCCCCTCTCACATGAAATAGATAGTGAAGCACTTACTGCTTAGTATTTTCAATAAGAATCTATAAGATCATACATTTATATATTTCATCAGGCAGTAGTAACTCATCCTGTCCCTGTGACTTGGGAGAAAAGGAACGTGGAAAAAGCAATTGCCATATCTTTCTTCCAAATATGAGGTTTTCTAAATCTGCGTGCAGAATTAAGTATATGGCTTTCTTGTACTTTTTTGTAGTAGCCTATCTTTTCTGCACCTAGGTTTTTGTGAAGTCTTACTCTAGATAAGCACTACTGGAGTCTGGCTAGAGAGTTAATTACTCTTCCTGCATCTTCCAGCCCCTCAGTTTTCAAAATGTGACCCTACATTTGTGGGTTGTGAAATAAGTGGTCATGCCTGCCAGAGTTACCTGTACTGGAAGTGTGTTTCATGAGCTTTCCTGTCCTACATCACACCTGTGTCTTTTGCTGTAGTTATCCAGGCAGATATCTAGTTCATTTTAGCTTGGGAGCTAATAGACAACTTCTGTGTTTCTTTTTGATCCACAAATAAAATCATGTTAACGTAGGAGGAAAACCATCTGTGACCTAAAGCTGTCCTTGTGTTTGCATCTCTGTCCATTTCAGGTGGTTGTATCTGTTTTGTTTTGTTGTGGTTTTTTTTTTTTCTTTTTTTCCCCAGAAACTTCTTTAGAAATGAAGATTGAATTTTGAAGTAGTGCCTAAATAAAAACTGCCTAAAACCAGAACACTTTTTGATCGCAGAAGTTGTGAACTATTTTAAAGTGCTATTAGATCATAGCAAAAGAAAGCTTCATTTTCAGATTAGTATTGGATTCATAGTGTGCTTGGGAATTACTTTGATAAAATGTTTTCATCAGAAAGATGCTGTAGTAAAAATGAAAATACTTTGCAAGCATGTGTTTGACCAGAAAATGATGAGGCCCAACATGGAAATTCTGAGAAGGAGCCTGTGAGAGATCACAATTCAGTTGCCTGAAACATGAGAGATGAAGTTGAAACCTCTCCTCAGTATCGTACCAAATATATATTTTGTTCACCCCAAAATATTTAAAACTCCAGTGTGTTTCTGGGAATGAGCATGGTATGATTTTACAGTTTGGCTTTTGTCTCTCGATTGTTGGATGCCAACAGGGAGTTGCTAATGCTTTTCTGAAGCGGTTTTGCTAGTCCCGTTGTTCAGGGGCTGTTCTGTGACCAAGTGGTCTTGCTTCCTCGGCTGAACGCTTCCTTTTGGGGAAGCCATCTTTGTAACGTAATGAGGTGAATGGATCTGTAATGCTGCCTGCCCTGATCGTTTTAATTTGAAATTTGATGTGTTGTAAAGCTTGTTGTTGTAATTCAACAAGTGATGTCTCTTGGCGATATCTGGGAAAGAGATGTGCATTCTTTTAGGTTTCATCTCTGTTTCTGTGCATTGATGTGAAGACTGAGGGGCACCTCTCTGGGCCCTAGCTTGAGAGAGCCTTCCTTCTCTTTTCATAAAGCTCCCAAGAGATAATTAGTGGTGAATGAAAATTAATTAAGAAATATTATTTTCCATCGTGTCACACTCTGAGGTTGTATGTGAGGTTAACAGGGTAATGAAGACATGGTTCACATTGTTCCACATTGTCTGCTTTGTATTCATGTTTTTTCCTGGCTGGTCAATGTAGTGGCTTGTAGAGTAGTGCCTGGAGTATGGAAACTTGAATGAATGCTTGTGTGATAGAGGAAATCCGCGCAAAGGATGGTAGAAATTGCATCAGTAGTCAGTTGTAATTTTGTCTCACTGACATGTTTGCAGGGCTTCGTAACATGGGGGACTTCTTGGGTTCTCTGTATCTCAGGTAGTTGCAGTTGTCAAAAGCACTTTCAATCTCTGGCAAGATAAGTGAATTAGTATCTGTTAGAGGCAAGGAAGAAATTCATGATGACTTGTCCCAATCCTGCAAACTCATCAGTAGTTAGGCCTCTGTGATGGCAGTGCGTGCTTCTGATCAAAAATGCTTTCGGAAATTGTCCTGGGGGGGGGGAATTTCCCTTACACACTTACACGGTACAGTGTTGTACTGTGAAAAAGTGTCCACTGTGAACTACATTTTGAATGCTTTTCTCTCTTGTGCTTTGGAAATCCCAAGCCATTCATTTTTGGGGGAAGTAATTCTGTTACATGTTTAAAAGAAACCCCAGCATTGCAACTGGTGCCTTTCAGCCTTAGGCTCTGTGACCTATGTCAAAGTGCTTTCTTGTGTTTTGCTTCTAGGATCAAAGGGTTATGGGATGAAGGGAGTTTGAGGTTAATATTTTAGAATGTGTCTGTATCAACATTGCTCCCTGAAACTTTCCCCAAATATAGAAACTAGACCACACGCACAGAAAACATACTTAACAAGTGTCTCTGTTACTCCTAAACATAATGTGGCAATACTGGTTATTTTTCTTACCAGGGAAATTACAGTCAGAGATTGAACATACCTGGGAAACATGAGCTTTTGAAGCAGTCTTACATAGAGAGGGTTGGTTTTGAGACCTGTGAAAGTATAGTTCTCCGAGTCCATTCTGTGCTGTACATTTAAATATCATATTTTCCACTTCCAAAGTTTTACTTTTGCTTCTAGAGAAGGTGGTTCTGGCAAGAGGAACAGCAACAAAATAGAGTGAAAGGAGATTGATGGGAAAAGTAGAAGGAGGAGGGTGAGGGGAATAGCAGAATTACAGTTTGAAAAATTAGTCATATAACGTGTCACCGTAATTCCCAACTGGCAATTAAACAGCACATATCTGTATAAAGGGTTAGTAACACTGGAGGGTAACATTCAGAATCTTGAACAACACTTCCAGTATATAATTTGCAAATTGTTTGACAGATACTTGCTTCACACATACCATGGACTACCATATTCCAGTGCTTAAAATAATTAGCCCTAGCAAAACCAGACCTCCAGCTCCATAGCTATCTGTCTATGACTTTACAATATGCTTGCTGCAGGAATAGATTTAAAAAAAAAAAAAAAAAAAAAAAAAGAAGACAGAAAAATTACACGATTTATTACTCCTCACTACACAGCTACACTTCCATGTACGCCTGTGCCTTAGGATGGTCTCGGGCAGCCAGGTCACAGAATAATTCAGGCTGGAAATGACCTCTGGAGGTCTCCATCCCAGTCTCCTTCTCCAAGCAGGACTAGGAGGGCCAGGTTACACGGGGACTTTTCCAGTCAGGTTTTGAAGGTCTTCAAGGATGCAAATCCTGTAGCCTTTCAGGTCCCCTGTCCCAGTGTTTGACCACCTTCATCATGAAAAAGTGTTTCCATGTATCTAACCAGGATTTCTCATGTCCTCACTTGCATCCACAGCCTCTTGTTACTCCCTGGGCACCTCTGAGGAGAGTCTGGCTCTTCCTCCCCTGAATCCTCCCATGAGGTGGTTGTGGGCAGCAATTTGACCCACAGAGACTTCCCCTGGTGATAGACTCTGTGCAATTTAGGTGACTGTAGATACCTAGAAGTTGAATACTCTTTTTTTTTTTGGTTTTACTTTTCATGTTTTTTCATTGCAAATAAGAGCCTGAGAAAAATGCAGAGGTAAATTCAAAACCACATGCTTTGGTGAGCTCACTGTAGTGATACCACTTCTCTGATACTTGTTTTTGGCGACAGCTCACTTTTGATAGTAGGATTAATGGATGCCAAATGAACTTCCCAGGTGATCAGCATGGACTAGCTACAGTAATATCATCTAGAGTAATCCGGATATGAAAAAAGTTATGGAAGGGGGGTTCAGAACAGAAATGCTCTTTGATCTGAGATAACCAGGACTCCATCCCTGCAGGCCCTTTTGAGTGCTTTATTTAAATCCGCTGACTTTCAAAGGGATACTGAGCATTGTGTTAAATGAGCATATATGTCAATTCTTGAAGGCTTGCACCACGTTTGGCGGTGTCTGTGCCACAGCTGCAGTTGCTCAGATGCACCGATTAATTAGTGTGTCATGTGAGGAGATTACTGCCTTGAAATGCTGAAAGTCAGGACTTGGCTCCCAGTTTTCCTTGAGATCATCTCTGTCTAAGGGCAGCTGTGATAAGCTTTGCATGCCCCAGTTGCTTTTTGGTGAAACATAATAGTTGATGATGGCAATTCCTTTATGTTTAAGCGTAGAGCTTCTCAGGAAAGGACCACCTCTAAATTCTGCTCAAATCTCAGGAACAGTACAGCTAATAGGTGCTACCAGAGTGCAAATACATATCAGCACCACTCCTGAACTCGCTCACTTCGTATAACTGAGTGCCTTCCATTATGTGGTTTAGCCTTTACATTGGCTTCGTTAACTGTTGTCATGCAAAGATTCTGCTTCTCTCAGTTCAAATGTACTGCTCTGGTTTTTATAAGACACATTAAAAAGTTGCTGTCCCAGCATTCCTTAAGGTGAAAAGTGTGAGTTGTCAGAATTACTTTTTAAAATAGAAAGCGAATGTATGCAATCTCATTGACAAAGCCAGGCAATGGCTTCTGAATTGTGCTGAATCTCATGAGCTGTCTGATATTTACACTCTCTTCATATATAAAGGCATCATCGTGGCTTCCAAAATTATTTGAACACTTCCATTTTCCTGGATGATTGCTGATATTGATTCTGTGCATTTCAAAAGTCTTTGGGTGGTTTATGAAGGATAGAAGAACTTCAAATCAAAACATAGCTTTAGTGTATATTTAAAGGTAGAAAATCAATGCGTGGATCCTGCTACAGTGGAAAAGAGTGTTTCCTTCATATCTCTCCATGTCTTATGTAATATATATATATATGGGCTAGTAGACAGGTTTTTTAATAATACATGGAGGCAGTAAATTAAATTTTTTTATTACTCTGTAGGTGACAGAATTCTTGAGGTGAGGAAGTAGGAGGTGGACATGGGTTCTGCTACCTACTCATAACTTGCTGTCGTAGATGAATTTTGTCACAAATGAGTGGCTTTACACAATTCAATTTAGCAGCAGTTTAGAATTTATTTATGCCTTTACAACAAATCACAGGATTAGCTTGTGACATTTAATAGCACTCAATTATCAGTTGATTAACAAAGTGATTTGACAAAAAATTTGTTCAATCAAAGCAGTGACTTAGTTAAAGATTCAAAAATTAAAAGATCCACTCTAGTACTGCATGGAAGAAGTGTATCAGGGAAAATGGGGAGAGTATTGACTTCACAGAGTAAATGGACACAAAGAGTAAGGAAGACCCTCCCGTTGAGTCATGAAGTTCAGAAAGGACCCCCTGTTGCTTTCTAAACTCCTTCTCAGAGAGGAGTCTAGGGGAGCCCGAGTCCATTCCCAGTCCCAGACTTGGTGAACAGTTAATGTCTAAAGGATCATATGTGTATAGCAGCAGTCTAAGGTTCATTCACAGTTTTAAGATGGATCTTTTTAGCAGCACTCAATCATTGGCTGATTTAACATTTACAGAGTGATTAAATCAATTCACGCACACATGCACACAAGTTTATATAAATGTATAGAAGGAATGCCTGTTAAAAACTCCTCTCGAGTTCAGTGAAATATTCACTTCAAGGAGCTTCAAGGAGTGAAGGGTTTCAGCCCATGGTCCCCTGAACTTTGCAAACTTGAGAGTTCGCAAGCTGTGAGAGGCATCCCACTTAGAGGGAGATGCTGGTTGCAGCCCGCTGCAGTCCAGGAGAGCTCAAAGGGCCTCACTTAGTACCGCTGTTTATAGGGTCACGAGATGATTGGCTTTAGTCATCAGTGAATTTCCATCTTGGCCACAATTTGGGTTGGCAATTAATTCCTGCTCTTGTTCCCCACTTTGGCCAGGCAATCAGAGTTCCTAGTACAGACAGTGCCACTTCTCAGCCATGCAAGGTTTCCTGGTCCAGTCAAGGGACGCTTTACTCCCCAGGTCATTGCACAAAGGCCAAGATCTGATGGGAATGCCCAACATCTAGAGCAGTCCAGGAGAAAAGGGATGGGGAGGAGAATGCACCATGACGTTTATTAACCATCTGGTGTTAAGAAAGTCACCTTGCCTTTCCCTTTTTTGCTCTGTTATGAGACACACATAATCCCTACCTTGATAGAGTTTGTTCATGTGAGCTTTGTATAATTAATTTTTTTTTCTTGAGGTCGTACAGATCTGGAGTGTCTGAATTTAAAACATGGCTATGACAGGTTCCATATGGGAAATCAGGGGTTTGGAAGGCTCCAGGCTCTGATAATCTTACTGTGTCTTAATAAGGAAAAACAGATACGCTATCCACTTAACTAGGTGAGACATTTTAAAGCTTTTCTCCTTCTGAGTCCTCTGTAGGGATCAGTCCAGAGTCTCATCTCATCTCTGAGCAGCAGGGTATCACCAGTTTACTTTTCTCTGTTAGCCTTACTGCGTGTCCATGTGTGCTCTGCAGCCTGCCTGTTCTTGGCCAGAATATGAGTTTGAAGAAGGGCTTTCCATGCTAGAAGAGCATAAGTTACCTGTTTTGCTGGAAGATGGGGTAACTCCACAGGTAGGTCCACAGTCAGAAAAGCATAAGATAGCTCAGAACTTGCTTCCCCGTGCACGATAATGTGAGGAAGCAGCAGGATGGTGGGAACACAGCTGGCGTTTCTGCCATCAGATCAAAAAAAAAACCCGTGTAGACTTTCAAATGTAGATCATTACTGCTGTTACTGCAGTGGTGTGTTTTTACTGTGGTCAAGACAGTGCAATTGAACCTGAGAGACACCTGTGGGAAAAGCGGCCTTTCCTGTCCCAATGATTGTCAAGTGAAATCTGAGGAGACCTCTCTGGCAAATTCTTAGTTGATAACATAGCAGATGGTAAATCTTGATCGGGGGAGGGGGGGG
>KL270870.1:37725-73854 GCA_000699545.1 Podiceps cristatus
TAAGTAGCTGGTTTCAGCAAGGGAGCCACTGTATCCCAGGGTGTCATACTGCCTTGAAGCTGTATTACTTTCTATTGTTATTCTGCCAGTTTTTGCAATGCAGTTTCATTTGCTGAGAAAGCATTAAGACCACCAGCAGGTGCTGGGAAACAGCAGGAAGCAAAAGCCTTGTTTCAGTTATGAGCACTTTTTTTCCTCCTTTCCATTGATGTAGTGGGGATCAGGGATTTATTCAGGATTATAAGATGTGTTCCATGAAAACATCCATGTTTCTCATCTGTAAAGGAATGGGTCAAAACACTTTTTCTTCAATGCTGGTATGAAGTTGTTTTTTTTTCCTGCTGGAGGTGGGTTTGTATACAGGTATAAAATATAGTTTCCTATCTTCAGCAGTCGTCCATGAGGCAGGAGACCTGGTGCTTCTCGTTTGGCCACAGTTTACTCCAGAGATTGGAGTGCATTGCTGCAGTGCAGCCATCCACGTGCTCCAGGTAGGAACATCCATCAAGGCTTTGGCAGATCAGCAAATTTAACTTTTGCCTTGTGGATTGTTCCCCATGTTGCCAGACTGCAGGCTTTTCTGTGCAGGGGGTACCTCCTGATACTTGTTTTATTCGTGGTTTTTGTTGTTGTCAGGCATGGTAGGGCCTTAATATTGTCAGGCTTGGTGCAGAAATACTGTGTGATTTGCGACAGCAAATTCTAGTGCAGGTTTCCTTCAGGTCAGGAGGGTGGCTTGCTTCTTTCCTCACAGCCCCCTGTGGAAGTTTCCTTTAGAGCCTGAAAATCAAGTTATAACCTCAATTAACACAGAGCCGGGAGTTGTTCCAGCATGGATTATTTGACAGTATGAGCATGGCTTCTCTTGTCATTGCAAGCCAGGCTGAACTCGGGATCCTTTTAGTGCTCCTGATGATCAATTAAGTGTTAACCATGAAAGGAGAAATTTAGTAGTGGGAGAGATTGCCTTTTCTGACTTGAAAGGTGACATTTCAAACAGAGGACCATATTGAAGTTTTAATTAAAAGTATTGCCAACTTCTCTTCAAATTTTAATGTCTAGGTTATCAGTTGTAATCATCTTTTTCTAAGGAAGTTTAATTGAAGAGCACAAGATCGATAGTACCCTAAGGTGAACATATATGAACAGGATTTTTTATTCTTTAATGTTTATACTGCCATTATGTATCAATTTAAAATTACAAATTTTTTTTTTTGTGTGTGTATATATATATATATATATGAAATGTAGTTTTAAAAAAAACCTTGTAGCATACACATTCCAGAACCCTCTTCATAATTTATGGGAGCTAACATGGAAGCTTCATGTCAGCATCGCTTAATGAAACATGTCCTACATAAATGCATATTTATACTATTTCCAGGCCTGAGGGAGTGATTTTGATGCAATATATGCACAACAGATGAGCATTTTAAATAACGATCAGGCATGATGTCTGAGCTGTACTTCTTCAACTTTCAGACATGTTTGTTGATTATTTTGGAGCCATTGGATTTAATAATTTAATTGCAAAGGAGGCCTGCAGTTTCAGAGATGCATAAAGAGAAACCTTTAATTCGGTTTCTCAAAGGCCTCTTTAAATATTGCACTTGGAAGAACAAGTGATTTCTCTTAAGCAGCTTGCATTGGTCTGCCAGAACACAGTTGGGAACCACAACATTGTGAAAATCTGGTTTAAGTTGTCGCACCATTCCTTCACGTCTGATGTTTCTCTTGGGAGAAGAAATCTAAGTTAACCTTTTTTTTTTCCCCCCCTAAATACCAGTTGCTAAAATCTGCAGGTTATTGGGGGAGAGAAAAACTTCATTTGAATGATCTGTAAACCATGGACATTTATCCACCATATTTCTGTGCCTCACTGTCTTTCCCTTTGGTTGCTCTGATTCTAATGGCATGTTAGACAGTTGCCTTTCTGTGCTTAGTTTACAAGCGAGATAGTTCTTTATCTTGCTTAGGACAAGTTACCTTGTGTAAGAGCCTTTTTGCATAAGCAAGTTTCCTATCTGTAATTATTTCCTATGAAAGGTTTTACAGTCTGCTGTCCTCAAGGGTGTTGCACTTAATTTTATTGGAAGCATACCACAGGACGGCTATAGGTAGTTCTTACACGGGACTTTGCGTACAGGAAGGTACGAAAATTTACAGCTGCGTGCACGTGTTCTCTTCTTCTAGTAGAAGAATATACAGTTGTGATCATCTTTTTAATGATTTCCCTATGATACTGGGCAAAACAGTTCACCTACAGGTAGAACAGAGTATACTTAGCTGTGTTAAAAACCTGTTGGAATTAGTACTGCGAAATCTTAATGCAAATTTCTGTCTTGCTAGCAGATTGGGTTTGTGCCTACAGTAAGTGCGGTTTTGTTTTGCTGGAAACTACTCTTCCAACAGAGTGCTACATACCTGGAGGTCCTGAAGTAGTATGTTTTTGTGTAAGCAAGTATGCCCATTCCTGTACTAACTCTTCTAATTATCTAGCCACAGTAGTCTGCTTTGTAGCATAAGAGAACCAAAATTTACCTTGGTTTGGGGTTCTTTTGTGGGAAGTCTCTTAGCTGCTTTCTTTGGTTACACAGCAGTATTGACCTGAAAGGGACAAATTTTCAGGATTTGAACTACGCTGAACTAAAGTCCATGTGCAACTTAAGCACATGGTGAACTTTAGAGCATACAGAAGGGAAACCACAACTTCAGTTTTCTTACTTCACTATTTATCTGTGGTATGAATTTAAGCTGTTTCAAAATCCTAATTTTTTAAACTTTGCCACCTTACTAGGGTTTTTTAAATTTTTTGCTCCAGGGAATTACATTGCATAAATCTCTCAGGTTTTCTTTTTTTAACTCTAATTTGACAATGTTGTGTTCTGAAGTATCGCTGTGCTATGAGGATTACAACAGGAAGCCTGGGTTGCCATAGCCACAGGTTTTAGTGTCAAGACTGTTGAATCTTAAGACCAGTTCCTATACCAACACTGTCATCATAATAAAGATGTCAGTATTTTAGCTTGTAAGATGCATTATTTTTAAATATAGTCAGATTCTTGGGGGACACACATACACGACACTTTCAGGTAGGGGGTATCTTCTTTCTCCTGCTGTCAAAGTTCAGGAATGAGTCTTGGGGATTTTCTTGAAGAGGTTGGTCTTAAATAGATAATGTCCAAATGAGAAATGAGAACTCATAACTGTTTGGGTTGCTGTGATAATAGGAATTCCCACATCTCTTCTCTAGTCTCCCCATCCTGATCCTCAAACTCCAGAAACTGCTCTTTCAGAATTGTTTTTCGGAAGTACAGGGCTTCACAGTAATTTTGTAAGTACTGCTTTTAAGTTAGTACAATTAATTTCTCTAACACCATATCAAGTCTTTTGTATATGTTTAGGATCTTTAATGTCTTTATTTTTGAAAAGTGCAGTTAAACATAGCTGCAGAACTTGTATTCAAAAATACTGAGTATGCAATGGGTAGTTACGCACACGGGAAATTTATTTTTTTCAATAATCCTCTTGCTGATTTAAATGAGAAGAGGATTCTCATGAAAGAAGTTGCAACTGGTGATACTTATTCTAGTATTATTTTCTAATAGCACCCATATCTTAGCCAAATGTATAGAAAGATGCCGTTCTTCCTCAAAATAAAAAACAGCCTATGCATATAATTCTGTAAAATCTTTATCTGTAGCTCATTTCATTTAAGGAATTGTAGTCAATTGTATGCATAATTGTTTTGTGTAATTGAACTTCTGACAATATTCTATGTCTTCCTGTGTTATTGAAAAGGACTCCATTCCCAGATAGTATTGGAAATGTGGATATGTGGAATTGTGACATACAAATATGTTTTGTATTTGGTATCTTAGAAGTATATAGAAATCCATATTACAGACATCTAGAATTAGTAGTTTCTTGATCAAGTCAGTCTAGGAATAGTGAAATTTTTACTACTTCAGAAAAATAGTTTTCTTACCCTTTTTTCCCAAGAGAGGAGCAAGTACTAAATATCTTTAATAATGTGTTGAAATCTGTCAACTTACTGCTTAAGAAAGTTTCAATGCTTTTAACATTGGTAAACAAAGTATTGCAGATATTTTCCTTCCTTCACTTAAATTATGGTATTCTGACACATTTCAGTGTCTGAATGTGAGTCTGTATCTCTCTTGTATTAATAGTAGATTGCAATATCTTTATAAATTGCATTGTTTCACTCACATTTCACAAATTTCACTAGCTTTTGTGCCAGACATGATTATATCTGTTAAAATACTATCTTCTGCTTTCTATAATGAAGTCTTAGTTACATACCTGCCTTCAATTTTAGTTAATTTCTGTATTTTGTCTTTTAGTGGGAATGAGGTGAATGAGTACAGTTCACATGCCAAAAGGTTAGAAGTAGTGGAATATGCACAGAAGCTGTCAAAAGGACACAGGATATAAAGGTGAATTAGCACTGTTTATTAAGGAATTTATTACTTATCACACTTAAGTCTTAAGACTAGCATTAAATTCTTTAATTTGATGCAATCTGCTGGTGGCAGAAGGAGAGAAAGCACACCAAGAAACCATGGTGAGATATTTGCATGCGCCTGCACTGATTGTAATTTGGTCATTGGAAGCAAACTGTACTGTTTGTATCCTGTTTGTCTTTCATGTGTTTGGAAATGCTTTCTAGGAGGATTTTCTCCATCACCTTCCCAGGGACTGAGGTGAGGCTGATTCAGTAGTTCCCTGAATCTGTCTTCTTGAATATGCCTTCTTGAAGATCAGAGTGACATTTTCTCTCTTTCAGTTTGGGGGACCAAGGCTGTGTATGTAATACCAATGAGCTGTGTTTAAAAACACAACTGAAAGAATTCTGTGTGGTTTTATTCTGCAATGAATGGAACAAAATAGTGATATACTCAGCATAAATTGTCCTTGTGTCAGAACACAGGTAATTGAACTCCTCCTCGTGTTCCATGAGGACAGCACGTGTGGCTGTTCCTCCTGCAGAAGCCTCCAAGAACTGCCGTACGTTTGTTAGGGTTTTCTGAAAAAGTGCTTCAGGTACACACTGGTGGAAGTCTTGTTTTGCATTTGTGAAGCCTCAAGTAACACTGGTGCAGTCTTTACAGACATAGATATAGGTCTTTTGTAAAACTTCACCACATTTTAAAGTGTCATTTAAGGGGTATGAAAACCTGTGCTCTAAAAGGACAAGTGCCACGCAGCTTGGAGTGGTGTAGAGAGGAAACAGGATCTTGATCAGTCATCAGCCATAGTCCATTTTTGGCAGCACCAAGTCCTGCACAGGAGAATTTACCCTGCCAGGTTGAGAGCTACTGCAGACACCCTTACGATCTGGAATCCTCTTGTGCTATTAACCTTACTGCAGGGCCAGATTCTTTCTCATTTTTTAATGGTGTCTGCCATTAACTGCATTCTTCAGCTGCACTTCTTGTCCAGGGTTTGCTCTGGTAAAGATATTGATGCTGAGAGCCTTCAAAGCTGCAGTAACCCTTGTCTTTAATGGCAGCGTAGCAGCTGGCGTTCAGGGTGTGCTCTCCAGACACTGTGTCTGGGGGCCTTGCTTTCTTCTCTTAGCAAAAGTTCTCTGCAGTGTTGTTTCTAAAAGTGCTTGTGTGGCCTCAATTACAGCAGCTCAGTACAGAGACATTGCTGTCATGCTTTATTTTTAAAAAGGACAACAGCAAAACAGAAATGCCAATTTAATGTCACATCCACCATGGGAGATTCAGTCTAGTGGAGAGAACAACGGGCTGACAATCAAGGGGGTCAGCCTCTATTTTTGATTTTCTCGACAACTGGCTGTGTGGCCCTGGGCAAATTGCTTTCACCTCTCTGTGCTTCTGCTTCCCCTCCAACTCCCTGCCTGTCTTTTTCATTTAGCTGATTAGCTCCCCTAGGCAAGGAATGCCTCCTGTCTGTACAGTTCCCTGGGTTTTGTTGGAGGCCTTGGGGTCTCCAGCCCTGTAACAATAGTGATTCACATCAGTTTTACCACTTGTCTCGATATGCAGAGCTGAGGAGCCTAATCTTCCCAAAGATAATGGACGTTCCTGGCCCCTGTGTTCACAGTGCGCAACAGGGAACTGTAATGACGAGGCTCTTCTCTTTTTGATGTGTCAGACCCATCACATCTCCAGGGCTTAGATCAGGGTTCATGCACGTGTTGTTTCTGCTCTGCGACACCGGTGTCACACACACAGGAGTGTGGCATGACCTGTGCTCGTGTGGGTGGCCCAGGAGCGAGACATGCTCAGCCGGCAAGTGGTCTGTCAGCCAGCCAGCCCTGCGTATCTGCCAGGCCTGCAGCCACGTAGCAGGTTTTGGAGTAGTGGAGTCCCTGTGTCCCTCGCTGACCCGTCTGCGTTGCCATTTGGAGTGGGGAGTAGCCAAAGAGCTTGTCCTCACTCAGGAGGACATGTACTGGGTTTACATGTAAAAGCCAACCAGGATACCCACTGTTGACCAGCTGTTGGAAAAGTAAACAGCATATAAATGCCATGAACTCATGATTTTCCCAATCCTGACTTTTTAGTGATCTCTGTGTTCAGCCTTGAGGGAGTGCTCTTCTTTTGAAATTTTTTCAGCAACTGCATTTGCCTTTTTGACATACCTCTCACTAGAGTAGGCACTGTCAGTGCAATACATACGGTGCTGCCTTTTGGGCTGATGTTTGTGTCCCTCCCCTCAAAAGCACAAGCCCCTTCCCCTTTCCCGTCCAGAAGTGTCCCAACTGGGCTCTGTCATACACTAAGATGGCACTCGCAGTCTAGCTTGCATTGCTTGCTGTTCCTTCCTCCTAAGTTGTCAGCAGTTTGTGTGTAGTGACATTATGATGTTGTAAAGGGGTTTCTTCTTGCACATGCTATGTGAGGTTGCTGGCAGTCATGATTTTATTATGGATCTTGTCGTGATTTCCCTTAAAGCTTCAGTTTCCACAGTGATGGAAAGCTCAGGCTTTCCTTTTAAAAATAGTTGTGATATGTGACTCTTTAGAACAGAAAGTATGAATCTTAAATGCTAGAATATTGAAGCAATAAATAAAAATACATCAGTTTGTTCTATTTCTTAAACTCTTGAGTTTTTAAAAGGCAGGGATTGACAGTACTAATTACATAACACAGGAAAAAAATGGTAACCTGCTGCCACCCACTGTCCATGCCATTTTAGGGATAGTGAACACCCACCTCCCAGAGTGGAGTATTACACTCTCATGATGGATCTGTATCTCATCTCTTGTCGTAGCAACAATACGGGCTGGGACATGTTCTTCTTCCAAAGCATAATATGAGTGCGATGATTTCACCAAATACATGTACAAAATGGGCAATTACTATAATAGGATGTGTCAGTGGGTTCTTAATTTGCATAGGAATTAGCATATATAAACCACACGGGGATGAAAATTCTCCCCGAGAGAAACTTCTCTGAGCTATTATTACTAGATTACAAAGTGTAGTCATTACTATGTTGTCCTGAATACTATTAACAGAAAAATGCTTTTTTTTAAACAACTAATTGTAAATAATATTGTTGTTTTAAAATGGTGGGTGAGGGAGAACTGGGTTCATATCACTTAGATCTGATAATCGAAGTCAGCAAGGACAAGAGGCTGTAGTAATATAAGAGTCAGCGTTCCCGTTAAAAATCTGCCATCTGTTAGCAGTATCTGTACGAAAGCAAACATTTCAGCTCCTGTTGTTTAATGCAAAAGGTGCCATTTGCAGTCAGGTGCTGGGGCTAACGGTGAGGTTAGGTGCAGGGAATGCCTAGGGTCCAGCCCCCGGGAAGCGAAGTGCCCGCGCTGCGCCCTGGACGTCAGCTCAGCGCTGGAGCTGCAGGAGGGGATGCCGGGTGAATAGCCCTCGTGCACAGCCTGAGGCTCAGCAGGTCTTTTACACGCCACTTACATGATGGCTGGATCAGCCTTGCACACGTCTTTAAAAAGTCTGATTTTCTCTTGAATTCTAGCACGCGTGCTTCGTAGATTTGCTGGCGGTTTGTACATGCAAAATAGTTTTTCAGCTGTACGGTCACTTAAGTTACTGTCCAGCAATGGGCTGTAAACAGAGCTAAGCCCCTGCAAGGGTTAATGTCTTAGTTGTTTGTTCACCATCAGAAGAGAGAACATATTAAAGAATACATCGGGAAAATGGTATCTGTAAATTCAAACAAAATTTTAAAACTGGCAAATGAGTCTTGAGGAGGGGTAGTAGAGCAAGACTGATTTTGCAAATAGATTTCAGGCCAAAGATGTTATCTCGCACAATGTTGCTGTTTGTCTCAAAATGTGCATCAGGTTACAGGATCTACAAGAGGGAGGTGTTGATGTTGCTATTGGAAACTTAGTATTTTGCATTCCCTAACCTTGGTTATTTTAGCCAACTGTCTTAGATCTCATGTAGTATCTCAGAGCCTTAAAATCTTTGGTGTGCCTATCCTCACAAGACCCCAGTGAAGGAGGGACATGCAGCACGCCTTAGCTGAAGAGAGAAGCAGCTTCCCAAGCAGTTTTCTTTCCTTGCTTTTCCCTCACACCCCCTCCTTCGCTTACACTAGCACTTGAGAAATTCTCCTGTTATTCTACTGCAGGCTGTTCCACCGCGAGTGAGCTGCGCTTGCTGGGGAGAGAAGCGCTGCTGAGAGGAGCTGCGTACGCTGCGCCTTCCCTTCAGCAGAATCCTTCTGACCACCTGCATCATAAGAGTTCAGTTGCGAGAGACGGGAATGGGGGGATTTCTGTTCCCCCCGCCCTCTGCCTTCCATCTGAAATCCTTACAGTTCTTCACTTAATAATGAAGAACACCCATGTCATGAATAAAATATTAGTACAAAGCGGGAAATATACTTTAGGGGTGTTTATCCTGAAAGGATAATGAAACAGATCAGGAATAGAACACAGTAACTGCTCCAGGTAAATCTGCTTATTGCTTTATTTCTTACCATTTGTAATGATGATACCCATATTTTGTCGTGCATGATACTACAGTGAGATGACTTCATTCCTTGTGTGGTGCTTCACTGTCCTTGCAATGCAATTCTTTCAGTTCGTAACATTAATGTGTGATTTAATCATAGGATTTGGAATACCTTTCAATATTGGATGCTGAGATGCAGCGAATGTGACAAAAATTTTAAGTTTCGGTTTTTTGAACTTGTGACAAATCTATCTCTGCACAATATTTGTCGGGATTAGCTATGGGGAGCTTTGTTTTTACTAAAGACGTTTTGATTTATCTTTACATTTATAATGTCTTTAAAGAGCTTAGTCTCAAAATGCAGACTTAAAAAAGGAAATTTGGCACAGAGAAGATTACATGAATAAAATAGGTTTACTTCTTAAATTTGTGACTAAATACAAGTGTTTGCTCTATGTTTACTGGCGCTGCTGAAATCCCAAGCAATGCAGTGCTGTGTGGCTGCATAAGAAAGTGGACACAACCACAGCAGTAGTTTCCTTGGATAGACAGATATGCTGAGAGCTCACTGATGCGAAGCAAGCTACTGATTGATTTAGCGATCTGCTTTGATGATCCGTAGTGTTCTCTGTGACCAAGGTAGGACACATTTCCTTCACCACTGCATATATTTTTTCTGTCTTGACAGTGTTTTGAGAAAGATTCTGTAGTGCTCCTAGAGATGTTCTCTCTTAATGCCTTTTAACTGTGTTCCAGGGAAGCAGCATTAACATTAAACATTCTACTGCTGCAGTCATAACACAGGGTTTACAAGCGTCAACATGAAGTCTTACCAGATGCATCACAGCATCTGTGTTGTGACGATAGAGCAGTGATATGTTATCCCACTAATGTAGGGGGAATCACAACTTCTGAAGTTAGCAGAAGCTGAAACGTTATTACACCACATATACTTAAGCATAGGTAATGGGAGGATAATTCTCTCTTCTGTGTTCTGTCTTGTCAGCCACAGCAGCTTCAAAATCTTGGATATTTATTTTTGTTGTAGGATGAACAGCAAAAAAAAAAAAGAAGTTAGGCATATTTTTGGGTCACCATGAAACATATTCCTGCTCTTCTATAAATACAGCTTTAAAGGATGTAATGTTTCTCTTGCAAGTATAATCAATTAAAAGTGGTACAGGACATGCTATTAGAGACTGTACCTTGAGCTCATTGTTGCTGCTGAGTTGTTTCCATCTCTGCTGCCTGTGCTGTGGAGATGATCTACTGTCTGTGCCCATCAGTCTCTCTCTCTACTGTTCATGGAAAATAGGGCTGTGTGAGTAGTTATTTGTAATTGTGGAGGCAACAGACAGTGTAGCTCTGGCTGTCAGTAGAAAAAGTAGCTGCAAAGATCTCTTAGAATTAGAGAGACCCTAGCGCTGAGATCCCGGGTTTTATAATGATATTTTCTGTGGACTTTCCTCACTTGATATCCAGTTTGGGAAAACAGTTCTGACCTAACTCCCTCCTTTGCCGGGAGGCTGATGAGAAATTTCTCCTGTCCCTTCTAACGCCTCTGCAATTAGAAGGGAAGGCCCCTGTAATGGAAAAATATACATGAGCTGCTAAGACAGTGCGCAGCAAGAGGGGAAGGCTGAGGGAGAGACCAAGAAACCAGGCGTATCTTTGTATGCCCAGGTTATCAGTGGAGGGATTTCTTGAAGGGATGTGAGGTCCACTTACTTGCCCAAATGAATTTTTGGCTGCTGAGTGGGAGCCACAGGCAAGACATGGGAGTTTGGAACAAACTGCCAGCCAGGGACTCCTGCTTCACCCTCCTCCCCGAGTTTTTAGTAAAATAATACTTAGCACGCTCACCAGAGTGTCGCTCTGACTTTGGTGGCTCCACACAACCTGTGGTTGGGTATTCAGTCTCTCTCTCAAACAAGAGACTAAATACAAGGATGTAGCAGCAGGTACAACTAAGAATGTTGTCTTTGTTGCAGTTACGAGCAGGTCTGCAGGTGCAGGGTAACACATGCACCAGATTTCAGATGTTTTAATTGCACACATTTCTGAATGTCTGAATTGTCAGAATGTTAGATGCAGTGAAGAGCAAAAAGGATTGCACAGTGCTGTGGGGAGGAGGCAAAGACAGAGCAGCGTAATGTGGAAAACAAAGGGGACAGACTCGGTTGCTGGTCATTTATGGGTTTGGATTTACCCTGGAAATGCCTTGGAAGTTACCGGTGGTACAGGGTGTGGGCAGGTGTCTTTGGGGCTCGGCTCTGACATGTGCTGGGCACTTCATTCCACCCGCTTCTTTCTTCCCATCTCATGGAATGACTTTCAGGAACCTGTCCATCGCATTCAGTTGCATGGAAAGTGTAATGGCCCCATGGTCAGTAGCCAGGTTGGCCAGGTTGCTATGCTGTTCCCCACCATCTTCTGAGGGGTGCTTGGACCTGGCCTCTGTTTCCCGGTAAAGCTTTCCTTGCTGAACCTTCACTCTTGTGGAGCCTGAAAGGTCATGGCAGGCTTCTGAGTGTAATTCCTGAAGAAGGCCAGTGAGGAGAGGGAAAGACTACAGGGTCTTCAGTTCCAAGTGCTGACATTTCCCTGGGGAGGAGAGCTGGACTGCTGGCCCTGCTCCTGCTCTGGCTTCAATAGGAGGGTGAAGTCTGTAATTACATAACCTGTTGCTCTCAAAAGTGATTTGTTATGGTTAGTTTCCCAGTAACAACCTCTATTATCCAGTGTTCATCATAATATTACCAGGGAAAGGTGGGTTGGTGGCTTACGCATTAATTTAGCAAAAAATCATTTGAATCTAAAGAAAAAAGATCTGTTTGGGAATCTTAAAATTTGCACAAAGTTGTCCTGTCCTGGAATTATATTTCAAAGACAGTTGCTGATATACATAATCTTTGAATACTGGTAAAATAGCAAATGACGGAGGTGCTTTTTTAGATACTGAATTGTAAGTGATGTTTGAACACATTGCTGTTACTAGGAAAGAAATATCAGAAATACTTTGGGGTTTTCTTATCCTCTCCCAGTCGGGAAAGCACTGAACAACCAAAGCCTCCATAAGTAAAACCACAGAGGGCCATATCCCATTGTATACCTTTGTAAACTGACAGATTCTTGTCAAGGACAAAATGTTTATACGATGGCAAGGTTAAAGCGCATTTTCTGTTCTACTTTCAGTGGGATTCTCCAGTATGTCTCCAATTGATAAACTGATACAGTCTTTTCACTATATACAAGCAAGTTAAAAAATACAAGAATAACTTTTATATATATTAGAAAATGCTCATTGTCCATTCATACAAACAGTGGACTATTTTATGTGTGTTCATACAGCAAAATACAATTCATGCCTATTTTTACCTCTTTACACATACGTGTATATATAAAATATGAATGAGAAAAAGACATTGAAGAGCAGTCATTCTGATGGTGTAAAATGTAGAACAACCCATCCAGATGGCTAGATGTGAAATCTTACTTCAAGCATTATAGCCATTTCCCAATAGTTGAGAAGATGAAAACCTGTTAGTTAATTTCATTTCTAACAGCTGAATAATAAATGTGAAGAAATGAAGAATAAGCACTTTCCCGGCACTCGCTGAAGAATGATTCCAAGAATACAATTATCTTTGTTGCATTGCTCCAGTTGAGTTTGTGAATGATACAGAACATGAAGGTCCCTCCTGCTCAGAGCTTAGGTGCGATATAACTTACTAATTAGTCACAAACCCATTTCAATAGTGCCTTGATATATTGCAATAGACTTTTCTACAATGTAAGAAGAGTCAGTCATAAATGAACAGTCAAAATTATTTCAGTCATTTTGTTAGTTACTGTTAATGTATCTGACGTTCCTATTAATGGCCTCGTTTTACACCATTGCCATCCATGGGAAAACTACCACCAGAAGTGCGAGTGTTTACCATTTGCACAATGAAGTGCCTGTTGAGGGCTGTATTCCAGCTGCAGCATGTGGCTAGGTAGATGAAAAGGTAAAAATATGTAAAAGAATTACATGAAAATGGATTCTCATTTTGCAGCCTCAATGACCCTGCTGACATTTCCTTCAGCAGAATAACTAGGCTGAATATTTTTAGGCACTATATTTCTAGTCACTCCAATCCCTCTGAAGAGTTTTCCTTTGGTAAATGGGGGGATTTTGATTTTGTTTGTTTGTTTTTTCCAGGCAGTTTCCGGGAGAGCAGGAAATAACAATGAGCTGCTAATTTCCTTTGGACGCTGAAAAAAATTAACTCTGTAAGAATTAATGATTTTTATCACAAGTGTAGCTCAGAAGTCTTTCTTGCTATACAAGGTTCCTGAGCAGGAAACAAGTACCATATAATTGCATGTCTTCAGTGTCCCAGTATTAAGAAAAATAAGGAACCCTTACAACAAAAATGTAGAATTCATTCAATCACCAAGGCCGAGTAAAAAAATCTGGGCAAAATATGGTACTAATTATCATCAGTCTTGAATTTTTCCAGTATCCTCTGACCATCAAACGTGTAAAGCAGTAGCGGTTCTGTTCAAAGAAAAATTCTCTCTTTCCAATTATAAAGATCTCTGGATATTCAGTTTTAGTTTTTTAATTAAAGAACCCAGCAAGATTAAAATCACAGTTAAAATAAAACGTGTAAAGTATTAGGAAGCATCTTGATTGAGCTGATAACAAGCTGCTAAGCAGGGTCTCTTAATTTTGTGACTGTAAAATCTTGCTTGCATCAACTTTAGCCCCTTGTGTCCTGGTTTTCCCTTTTGTAAAAGTCGATAATAGCATTCCCCACCATTGCAATGTAAGCTGGGCTTCCCTGGAAGAAATCGTTGTTTGGAATTAGAGATAATGCTGCCTTTTCATACCCGATGCCGCCTGCATGTAATTCAGGCTACTTTCCTGACACAGCTTCATCAAATTCATTAAATTGACCCTAGCTTATTCCTACTTGGTGGTAATATCCAAAATGTCAAATATTACTGCTTCATCCTACTTTAAATGCAGCCCTGCCCCTTCCCCCAACCCTCAATCAACACAGAAATTTTGCCTTTACATTTCTATGAATTGTTTTAACGATAACAAAAAAAAATGTTAACTACATTTTATTAGATTTATCCTTTTAATGAAAACAGTTATATATATCTAATTACAGTTATTGAATTCTCGAACCTCCACTTCGGCCTACAAAGCATTAAATATTCTGACGATAAATTGTTATTCCCTTAGAAAAGAATAAACAACCTTGAATTCTGTCATTTGTTAATAGTCTACAACTTAACTAAATGAAAAGTTTCCCCTTGAGACATGGACAGCTGAAATTATTACAGTGCGCAATTTTCTCAATGTGTCAAATCTGCAGAAAATTACAAAAAAAAATTAAAATATTTTTTAAGTGGACTAAATCCTGCAGCTGCCTCCCAGCTGTGGTGCTCATGTCCTAACCCTGCCTTCATGCAGATGCACACTGTTGGGAACAAAGTAACCTCAGCAGTGGATCAGATTTTTTTATGCGCTTTAGCCTAATCTAAAAATGTCCCATTCCCTTGTTACGCTTGAGATGTAAATGGCAGCAGGCCATGTCTTGGCAAGTGGCTGTTGCCTTTTGGCGCAGCACCTTGCTCCTTCCTTGCCGGCGTTCAGTGCTGCCCTGGGGAGCTCGCTGCCCCTGGCCGGACTTCCCAAGGTCCCTGTCTCTTCAGGAGACCCCGGACCAGGACTCCTTTTTAGTAATCTCGTTATCCCTCTCTGCAAGGTAAGAACTGGTCCGATTCTCACTGTTTCTTTCTATAGACCCATTGCAACTTGGATTGCTTTAGACACACAGAGAAGTTCTCTTCAGTTTCTAAAAACATTTCTGATATGTATCAACTGTATGTATGATGATATTATTTGTACGCGTAGACATATATGCACATTTTATTCATTTATTTACATTCACATAAACATATCTAGATCTTTCCATAACATTGACAATGCATATTTATCTATTCTGATTCCTTTCTCCAGACCTATGAATGCAGAATGATGTATTTTAAATGAAGGCATACCAGCTATATGTAGAACTAATTTTATATTTCCATTTGTTCACTTTAACTTTTTTTGTTATTCTATTACCTGTTGACCAGAGTTTTTCCACAGAGTATTGAATGTGATGCTTTTCTGGGGGGTTGATTTTGTTTGGGGTTTTGTTTTAGAGGTTTTGGGGTTTTTTGTAATTTGGACACATTTAATTCAGAGCTCAGTGATCTTTATAAGCAATTTAAAAGCATTTCTTTCAGTGCGTCATCTTTCACTTTGAAGCCATAAAACTCAGCTCCCATCAACTGCCCCATTTGGTCATTTCTGGTCAGTCACCCTGAAGAATAGGGTCTGCTCTGGCCAACACTTGAGCGGAGCTGCTCAGATACAACACTGTGCAATAAGACAAGAGACTTGTGTTTCTCAGTGCTGACTGTCACCAAGTTATTCTGCAGATGACAGAAAGTCTCCAGATGCCTCCTGAATCTGAATCCCCAAGCTGCTGCTGCTGTCTATCATCAGGGTCCCAACTAGGTTCTACTAAGGTCACTTAGTTAAAGGGATCCTAATCATGTTTGTGCAGGCTACTGGGGTATTTGAAAAATGGTCTGATCTCTTAATGGAAGCAAAATGCACTAGAAAGTCAACTGACTGTGTGAAACAGTTGAGTTTGAGTCCTCCTGAAGCTGGGGTTATAGCTTCTGTAAACAGTAAGGTACTCACCAAACTCTTCATCCAGAGACTAGAAGAAAGTGTATGATTCTGCTGGGTCCTGAAAAGAGATTAAAAATAAGTAGTCTGAAATAGGGCTTACAAGTCGGGTTTGAATTTCAAAGGGAAGGTTACAGCAACTAACACCTATTAGTCTCCTAGGAAGCCAGTCTGGAGTAAATGATGGGAAGTGTGTCTGACAGCCAAATGCTACAAGTCTCTGAACAGCCAGTGACTACTGGAAGGGCCTTTGTTTCCCTGGGGGGGAAAAAAAAAAAAAAAAAAAAAAGGAATTTGTTGTGACACTATTTGATCATGGATTATAGTTTACTTACCTTCTGCTCAAAGGGTTTTTTTTTAAAAAAAAGGGGGGGTGTGAAGAAAAAAGTTTGGAAAGGTTAAATTCAGATCTTCAACTGCAAAGTTAAAAGAAACCTGAGAGATTATAGTGGGAAATGATGTTGTTACTTCACCTACCTCCAAAACAAATTTGTGAAAACAACTGAACAGTATATACCTTTTACGAAGAAGAAATCACAGTTGTGGTTTAAAGCGAAAACCTAAGTGCAGAAAACTGGATGACAAAGAGAACCTTCAGAACGCAAGGAGATTTGGAAAGACATTTGCCCTTGGTGAACAATTTTATTTTAAATCTCTACTTCCTCACTTTTCTGATAGCATAGTAGGAACATGGTAAAAATAGAGCATCAGAAGAAATGGTAGAAGAGGAAAGGTTTGGTAAGAAGAAACTTCTGAATGAACAGAAGCTCCAAAGTACTTGATAGTAATGACAAATTATTCTTTTTCAATACCTGAAAACTATTTTTTCCATTTTAAAAAGTATTATCTAAAAAACTGTCCTAATTGAATTGAAATATGAATATTTCAGAAGTCTGTGAATGAAATAATAATTTCAAATAAAAAGTAGAATATGTCCAAATGAAAGCTTTTTTAAAGGTTATTTCTACATTTCCTATGTCAGTATATACTTCTCTATAGACTTTCTCATTATTAATGCCTGTAGGCATTTCAGTGCAGAACATGAGCTCATCATACTGACAAAGATGAGTGAGTGTGATCTGATGCATTACTCTGAAAGACTCTGGGATGCAGTTTGTGGATTCACAATCTTTTTTCTTGAGTTTGAGAACCAATATCCCGGTGTTGATAAGGGAAATAGTCTATTACATGTGTTGGCATTCTTCTGTGATTTTCTGTAGTATTGTGTCCAGTGTGGTGTGATTTCAGTGCTTTTCCTTGGTGATAGCTCAGGAGAAAGTTGAGGCTTAGGTGTTTTGGTAGGGGTATATTTTTTTTTTTTTGGTAACACTTTGCTAGAGGAAGTGATGCAAAAACTGTTTTAGCAACAGCTTCCAGTTTTGCTGGGTACTTGCAGAGGCCAGTGAACTCTATAGCGTAATTCAGAGAAGGAAGAGCTGGTAACTGACAAAAGTCATTTTTGTTCTGTGAAACAATTTATGAGCACATTTGCTTTCTGGGAGCATAGATTAATACCCTTTAAATATGCCTGAGAATAAATCTTTCTAAAAAGACACAGAAGTGATTAAACCTGAAGAATGAAGAAACTGTGAAGTGAAGCAAACAGATCTTAAAGCTAGTCCTGCGCTTTTGTATCAGGAACATTCCTTCAAATGCACTCAAGTTGCATGAAGTTTTGAAGTGCTCTTGAACAGATCCTTGTCATGTTTCTCAGTGCTGTTACAAGGTGTTTGGGCCATACAGAAGAAACCCAGATCTACTATGTAGCGCTTGTGAATTCAGGAGACCCAGGCAGAGCTCAGGCAAATTCTGTAGCAAACAAGTGGTTTTAGGGAGAAAGCCAAGGCTGGGTTTTTCATGCTACTAATCATATTTGCTACAAAAGCAAATCACGTAAGATTTCAAGAGAAGTGGGAATGAATACAGATTCTGTTTCAGATATTTGTGTGGCCTCTCTATCACAGTAATTCATAACCTTTTCTGTAATAAATGTATGAAGAAAGAGAAGTGTTGTTGTTTTAATTAGGCCCAGTTAAAAGAGAGGGCAGAGCCTAGAAACTCGGTCTGCCGAGTCAGTCTGTAAGCCTGTGGGTGCTTTGGGGGAGGGAGAAGTGTTACTGGCTTTAATATTACATCAGGGATGGACACTAAGATTTACAGTTTATAAGCAAATGTGATGCTGTCATTAGGCCAGAGAAAGTTATTTTTAACTTTCTTACGATGGTGTTTCTAATGAGCTTGGCATACTTGTTGCCTTTTCAGTATCATTCAAGCTGCTGCTATAGCTTTTGCCCTACTTTGGCTGTCATTTCTTAATGAAAAGAAAAGTAGCATCTCTTAGGGAGGAGTGGCTTAGAAAACTGATATGCCCTCTGTTTAGATTCATGAAATAACAAATCATCAACATTTTATGAAAAAGAATCTCTCAAAATCTGTGAATCTGGATGAGAAGAACATTTTGGTAAATAGTCTATTGATTCTTAGGTTTCTTTTCTGTTACCTGGAGTACAATGAAGAGAGTAAGAATGCCTAAGTTGCAGGAGATGTTTAGCTAGACAAAATGGAGTTAATTAAGTAGGCTTTTAGCAATGACCAAGAGATCCCTGGTAACTAAAAGTGCTCATGAACTTTATCAAAAAAGTTACCTTTTGGGGGGAAAGGTTAAGTCATCCATTTAGTATTGTCTCATACTAGAAAATACTAAATCTACCAGTATTTTACCAGTATAGCACGTAGTTCATTGGAATTCTTGCATTCAAAGCATAATTCTTCCTGGGGTTGTCCCATGGAGTTCGTGCAAAGTAAGCTAGGAGAACGTGTGTTTTTAAAACCCTCCCGTCCTTCCTGAATTCTGATGGAGAATCAAGGTCAGTGAAAGTAGCACCATCCATTCCTGAAGAGGTTTCTGTCCAGAGGCAGTCAGTGCCACAGGTTTTATGGTGCCAGTGACTCACGATGTTGCTGCTTCACAGGGCTTGTTCTGTTCCATGTTGGAAGATGGTTAACATTGCCCCACTGCTCACTCGGGTTATTTTTTAATCTGAACTATTTATCATTTGTTCCCTGTCTCTTGTGACTCGATGTGTTTATCACTTGACTATAAATGATTTTTAATTCAAAGGAACTTGGTTTTGTCAGACATGAGAAATGCAAGGCAAGTGGACCAACAGGTGCCATGGATAGAAATCCTGAGGGTTTGTGGTGACTTTACTTCCTTGATGTGACCAGTGAGTGAACATTTCACTTGTGTGCCCCGCATGCAAGAGATTTAAAATGCCACTGAAGCACTCCTCTCTGTGCTTAACACTCTTTTATCCCATCTGTGAAATGGAGGTGAGATTGGAGCACTTGCACAGCAAGCTTCCAGATCTGCAGATCAAAAGGGGCTGCAAAAGCCTTGGTCATTCTCAGTGTTAGTGTTCTCCTGGCATAGGGACTGAGTGATGTTCTGGGATGTCAAACAGCCCCTCAATCCTGGTGACAGACCCTAGGACTTCATCCCATTTACCTGCTGGACTGTTAGGAGGAATAATAGCAATTCAGGTTGGTGTAGTTACCTTGGGGTCTGTGCAAAGTACTGGCCTGGGTTTCAGTGGATGTTCGTGCCAGCCCATGTCTGGCCAGTGTAGAAAGGTGCTCCATAGTGTCAGGTGATGCATGTTTGGCTTTGAGGAGCTACGCTTCCAGACAGCCTTAGTCATGCAGAAAACTTCTCCGCTTCTCCAGGGGAATAAGCAGTACCACTAGAAGAATGAGCCCCATTTGATAAGCCTTTAACAATCCATTTGTTTCCATTTCTCTGGGGGAAAAAAGTGAAAAAATAATCAACTTAGTTCCTCTTTCTTTCCCAGATGTCTCATGTCACTTTTTATCTCTGGCTCAGCCTGTCTCTGGAAGCATCCTTTAAATTGGATTGCAGGCAGCAAGACAGGAATCGTACATTGTCAATAGTCTTCAGTTCATTTGCTTCTTGCGTCACTGAGGATCACAAGTCATATGAATGGCCTCACACAACAGTGTCTGTACTTTCATAATCCCTGTTATTCACTTGTTATTCTGAGTCATTTGATAAAGACTCTGTCTGACTCATTTTTAGTGGATTTGCTTGTCTGCCCCTTCCTTCCCCGGTTACGCCAGCAGTAATACAGAGCTGGTGAATGACTTGGCCAGGCTCCCACAGAGGCAGTACGATGTTTGTGAGCCAGAGGGTCACACGTGGGTACAAGCTTCTCTGCTTCTTCCCTCTGTTAGCTCCTGCTGGGACACTTTTTTGGCAAACGCCAGATGACTGGGTAATAGATGGTGAAGGGGTAATAGGTGGAAGGAACGTGGGGTTCCTTCTCCCTGTGTAATAATGACCTGCGGTGCTGCTGCAGTGATGTGCTGTCCCGTTTGGTGCAGATGTGTGGATGTGAGCGATGTCTCCATACCCCTTTCAGCTTCATGACCGCACACTTATAAATCTATTACTTCAGCATTATTAGAACAAATGTACGTGCATGTCAGTGCACAAGTCAAAAAACTGAGATGAGATTAGCCCTGCCAGTGTGGGTTTCCCAACTCTGCTGATATTGCTAGTCTCATAGAAGATCCTTTTCCACTTGGTTTTGGTCAGTAGAGTTACAGAAGAGTTGGAGTCCAGTTCCCCCAAATTTGCTCTTGTTGTGCATCATTGTTTGAGGACACTGATGAATTTAAACCCAAATAATTTTTACCTTTTAACATCTCTCTCCTTTTAAGTATATCTGTAGGATTTAAGTGTGGATCCTAAATGACACTGGCCATTTGGGGCTGGTTGTGTTGATACTGCTGAAGAACTCTGTGTCTTGGATGCTGGAAAAGCATGCAGTTGATTTATCTGATGTTGATTTACCTAGAAATTAGGCAGTGTACCTGTGCTGGACTCCACAGTGCTCAGCACAGCAGCATTCATAACTCAGAATCTCTCCTCTGTCATGACTTTATGGGAGCTCTGGCTCCTGGAGATTTCTGTTTCTGCCTGATGTCCTGTAGTGCAAAATTCACCTCTATGCTCTGCATGCAAATGCATTCATACTGTTTTGTTTCTGTAGGAACAGTCCTCCACAAACAACAATATCAATGTTTAAGTACTACAGCTGGAAGCTTGCTGGCCAAGCTGAGCCACCAGATTTTGTATCTGAAATAACCCAATTTCTCAAGGGACAGCGTGAGCAAAGTAAAAAGGAAGAACAGTTTGTTTGTGTCATCTCTGCATGGTACTTCAGGTCTGGAGAGTGTTTGTTGAGGGGCAGAAAGTATCTGCTGGAGCACTTCTGTTTTCTTTCCTGGTGGAATTTGCAGGCCTGATGGCGTTCTGCCCTGTTTTGGGACAGCTTGTCCATCAGCAGCACTGAGGGTGCCTGAGCACCTGGCTTCCAGGGGCTGTGCATCAACCGTGCCTAGGGGGTGAGTTTTCCTGAAGTCAGAGATGCCACTGCTTCTGCAGGCCCTGGGCTAGTTTGCTTCTCACACTGAGCAGTCCAGGTACTCAGGTGACAGCTCTTTCTGTATTGGGCTGACCGGTATCTGCAGTCTTCGGGAACTCAGATCTAGTGGCTCTAAAGAAGAAAGGGAGCAGAAGAGAAGAATAGGCAAGCCTTGAGACTAAAAGGGAGAAGTGGTACACTGAGACCAAGGGAGAACAACCGTCATCACTTTGGTACAAAGGCACCTTCATTTGCAACAGAAAAGTTACTGTCAAACATCAATGTTCATGTCAGCTACCTTGCTCCTAAGTTGAAAAATAGTGTTACTGTTAGTGAAGACTTTGTAAACGGATGTTTCTCAGAGTAAAATGAAAGTGCTGTGCTAAATGATAAAGAATTAGTTAGATCTTGTTGTACTGAAAGCTAAGGATAGTCCTTATTTCTGGGTTACTGATAACCCAGAGTAATATATAACTATAAAGAGTAATAATAGCCATGTACCTCCATTGCAGGTTTAAGTGCCTTTCTGAGTTGCTGCTGCCACCCAACATAAATTTCAACATGTTTTCTGGAGAAAGTCCCCCTCTGGGACTTGCATTACTGGAAGCCTTGGGTGGTCACTTTTCCTTTCCTATGCAACAGCTTTTTGTGTGTTATTACTCATCAAAGACTGCAATAAAAGTCTAAGTGAATTTTACACCTACAGCAGCGTCTTCTCACAGCTACTGAGGAAGGGGAATATGATGCAGTTCCAGGAATCCAGTTCCGCTCATTATAACACCAAGATAAATTTGAAATAGTGTCAGTGCTAATAAAGATGTTAATGTAGAATAAAGAGGATAAACCTATATGTAACTTTATTGGAGCATTTCTTCATCCTGACATCCTATGGTACTTTCTAGTGAAGAAAAGTACCTGCTCATTTTGGACATAAATCCTAAGGATTCTAGAAACCAGCTGTATCCAAAAATAAATCTGACCCATCTGCTTTAACTAGCCAAGCTTTGTGAATAGCAAGTCATGAACAAATTTGATATTAGAAATATATTTTAAGCAGAGGACTTTAAAGATGTGATTTTTCTTCTATGGAAATCTTCTAGGTTCGTTTCCAAATGCCTCTTGTCACTTATACAGCAGAGATTTATACTTGTTGTAAGATACATCATCAGAACAAATGCTTTGAAAATTTTCTGCAGTTGTGCAGTCATCCCACTTCAAATTCAGTATTTCATTTTTGCCTATATATAACTTCTGTAAACTGGCAAACTCTTAAATTCTGATTGCAATAAAAATGTAGTAAGTGGTGTAGAGGGAGACTACTTCATGTTGTCTATTATACTCCTCTCACAAAATTCTGGTTAATCCTTCATTTTTCCCTATATCTGATACTGAGTTAGTCTGAAAACTCAAATATGAGAGATGTAGGTGCATGTAATCTTGTGATCATGTTTCTTGATCCTAAGGTACATGTTAAGGATAAACCCCTTTAATATTATCTGTTACATGTATTTGTAGTCTGTTGGTGTCTGGGGCAGAGGGCTGTCTGTAACACAGAACTGTGTATTTATGACTCATTAACCTTCCTTGGGCCTGCATATCAACAATCCCAGTTCGTATCTTAGAAGTCTGGTCACTGTACCTTTGGTTTATTTATTAATGATTATTGAAACCACAAGTGCCTGACAAATTATACAAGTGAGTCAGCTGAGAATGCAGAAATTAATTTCAGAAGCTGCTGCTACAACCCTTTTCCTATCAAATATCATGAAATAATAATGGTCCTAATGCTATTCTGAACTGTCTGGCTGAACTTTGACATAAAGCATGGAAATGACATTTAATGAACTGAGGCAATCATTAACCTATCCATCTCTGTGATACTCCTTCCTGACCTCCAGTTTGACTAGATGTGCACATTGTTTCCCATGATAGTTCTCTTCCTGCAAGTATTCATAGGGTTTGTATATGTAGGATATGTAATATCTATAAGTTTTTGGTGGCTATTTAACCTTAAAGCTTTCCTGAGCATTTTAGCTTGGTGTGTTGTTTGACTACAATTACATAAAATCTGTTTTGCTCTTCGCTACCCGTGCTAGATTATTTTTTTCCCCTTGCATTTCTGAAGGTCACTACCAACATACTGATAGTGAGGGGCATTCTGTTCCCGGCACGTTGGGCAGTCTGATGTGGGCAGGGGGTGGCCGGTTTCCTTGGCCACCCTCGGTTAACTCTCAGGCCAGCATACCAAGTGTGAAAAGCAAGCTGCTGATGATGGTCTGAGAGCTTAAGTCTTAGGTGGAAAAATTTAAGTGGGTCCTTAAGTGAGGATAACTCTTTGCAATCAGGTAATCTTTGCTTTTTTTTTTTTTTTTTAATTTGCTTTGAAATGTGATAGGCAAGGAGAATATCAGTAAATGCAAAGTGAGAGCCAGGCAGACACAGAAGAATCAGCTGTTGAAGCCAAGGTGGGAGGCGGCATTTAATTATACTAGGGTTTGCTAGGCTTGGGGTGTTGGTGGGCTGAAGTGTTGATGTGAATTTGGCATAGTAGGTGTAATGCACAGAAATAAAACTTTGAACGGGCATTTTGTTTTGAGGAAGCATATGAGATTTTTGGACACCCCTTTCTGAGCTGGACTGCAAAAGAATTAAAACAAGGATGATGAGGGGATGGGGGAAGAAGTAGAGCACAGGTGAATCCAAATCACTTTTCTCATCCCCTAACACTTTTTCTCCAGAAGCTGTATTACATTTTTACCACAACACCTGCCCATCACTGAGAACACGCTAGTCTTACTGTCAGGACTGAAACTAGGTCCAGGTGGAAGCGTCAACATGAGTCAGGTCTCCAAGGAAATCCCAGGAGGTGCAGAAAATAATGCAGATCTCTCAAAATGGGTTTCTTCACCCCTTGAGTCAAACTTTTAGATCTTCTTTCTTCTTTGCACAGTGAACCCATTTTCTTTGTTATCTCCCAAACAAAGCTAAGGTTTTTACAGGAAGGCCAATGGTATCCTGGGCTCCATCAGAAGAGGGGAGGCCAGCAGGGACAGGGAGGGGATCGTCCCTCTCTACTCTGCCCTCGTGAGGCCCCGCCTGGAGTCCTGTGTCCAGGTCTGGGGCCCGCAGTACAAGAAAGATGCAGAACTGTTGGAGAGGGTTCAGAGGAGGCCACGAAGATGATTAGAGGGCTGGAGCACCTCCCCTAGGAAGAGAGGCTGAGGGAGCTGGGCTTGTTCAGCCTAGAGAAGAGAAGGCTGCGGGGGGACCTCATTGCAGCCTTCCAGTACCTGAAGGGAGCGTACAAACAGGAGGGGAACCAACTTTTTAAAAGGGTAGGAAATGGCAGGACAAGGGGGAATGGATTGAAGCTGAAGGAAGGAAAGTTTAAATTAGATATTAGGGGGAAGTTTTTTACAGAGAGGGTGGGGAGGTGCTGAACAGGCTGCCCAGAGAGGTGGTGGATGCCCCATGCCTGGAGGTGTTCAAGGCCAGGTTGGACGGGGCCCTGGGCAACCTTGTGTAGAGCCAGGCCTGGAGGTTGGTGTCCCTGCCTGTGGCAGGGGGGTTGGAACTCTATGATCCTTGGGGTCCCTTCCAACCCAGACCATTCTATGATTCTAAGATACAGAGTAACAGAGCTTTTAGAACAGGCACATAGAGGCATGCAAAATTTACCATGACTTAGGTGGTTGTTAGTGACACTCGCTGTGTTTTCTCCCTAGGGGAAGGGATGTTTGTTACATTCCCATATTTTGCAATAGCTCTAATGCATCACAGTAGCTCGTGGTGATGCTGACAAGTAGTAAAAATGTACAGTTTGGCTTGCCCTAAATCTTTTAGAGCAGGGATGCAGAACAAGCAAAAACGAGCCAGTTGCATCTATCACTCTTCCCTATGTTTATACCCCCAACACCACATTGTGCCCCTATCTTCTACCCACCACAAGACCACGGCTCTTGCTGTGTTTGTAACCTGTTTGGCTGGCAGGCTCAGCATGAGCTGTTGCATATATTGGAGCCGAGTCTAGACTTGATGGCCAAAACGGACAGCCTACCTGTTTAGACAGACCATCTGATCACTGCCTAGCTGCTGTACGTCAGCCAGCCCCTGCCAATCACCTGCTGGGCATGCCAGAAATCCGTGAGCTGGCCCAAGGGGTGCAGTTGCAGTGGCCAGTGGACGTGCTAGCCTGTGCCTGGCTGAAGTGCTACTGCATGGCAGTAAGGCTATTGTCCAGACAGAATTATGAGAAGAGGGCAAAGGGGACATTTAAGAGAAAAGAGAGAAACTCTGCACACAGTAATGGCATGGCCTCTTTAATTGCTCAAGATTTGTGAGTGTTCTGTATCTAATCCTACTATGATCATGTAAATTTGAATGTTTTGATATAAATATCATGCCCCTTGATAAGTTTTTCTTCCTGAAAGAGACACAAATGACTTAGCAGCCAAATATTCATGGCTAACTGTCCTGAGTTAGCGTTTCAAAAATCAAATGACATCCCTCAGTAGGAATGTACAATGTTTTCAAAATGCAAGTTTGAAATATTAATATAAAAAGTATAATGAAACTTCTTACTCGTGCATTCTCTGTGGTTTTTATCACACTCATCAGTGCCATGTGAGCACTCTCACGGCTGTTTGAGACATTTTAATGTCATTTCTCACCAAAGCCATTGCAAGTTTTCAGCTCACTTTCCTTCTCTGTTAAAGATAGCTCTTTAAGATATACTTGCTTTTGTTGAGAAAGAAATGATGAAACGTTGCCTCAGCATGGATGGGTATCTTATAGCCACCTGTGCCGCTGAAGAGCTCTGTACTCAGCCAGCAACAAAAGCTGTGACAGCAGCTGTCATTACCAAAACCAAAACCCATGAATCTTGAGAAAAGAGGAAAGGCAGTAGTGGAAGCAGGGAGAGTTGTTTTATTTATATTTTTGTATGTGTCAGAGTAGTGTGGCATTACAGAGTGAAGACAGCAAGGAGGAAGGGTTGAAGGAGATTGGGGAAAGTGTAGACATCAGTATTGACCATGGTGAAGTTGATCAGAAACTGTTTTGGGATGGATATTCATACCAAAGTGCTTCATCCATCTCTTGTAGGTGTATTGAATCATACTTATGCAATTGCTACTCCACACCCTCATCAACTTTAAAGGGAACAGAGGTAAGTGGTACCCAGATCTTGCACCTGAAATCTCAAAGAGAGACAGGAGCATCCCCAGAGCTGTGAGAGATCATGGAGCTGGCTGCTACTCCTGCAGTGAAATGCTGCCTGAGCCCAGGCAGGCAGGGCTTGGGGAAGCCTCAGGGAACGGTCATAGCCACGAGCTGAAAGTTCATTTCATTGAAGTAAAGGCCAGCTGAGGACCTTAGGTGACTTCAGCGGTTCCTTCCCTTTCATCCAAAACAGGTTGTGTGCAGGCAGTGCAAGCCCCTGCATCCAGATATATGGCTGAAGAGAGGCGATGAGCTCTCAGTTTTCTGGCTGTGAGAAAAAAGTTTCTCCAAGTATGAGAAATTTGGCATAGGGGCCCAAAAGATCTTTGCGAAGGAAAGTCTTGCAGATAGTGTATGGCAAACCCCAGAAAAGATTACATCTACTGCTGGAACTTTATGTCTGAAGACCCTGAAAGAGGCCTGGGTAGGATGGGGGGGGGGGGAACAACAAAACAAAACAAACCCAACAACAACCACACAAAACAAAAAATTACCCACTTCTTGTCTTTGTTTAATCATCACAGTCTTTCCTCTTTGGCCTTTTATTTTCTTAACTTAAAAGATGAATATGTCAAAATCTGTGAATCCTAGGGATATTTGATATAAATTCTTTGGCGGTTCATGTTAGATAAAGCAGTAACATAAATGTGGTGGTTCATGTAAAAAAAAAAATATCCTAGAATATGAGGGGGTTTAGAGGAGGAAACCAAATATCCCGAAACTTGCTGAACTTGAATTTGATCTGTGTTGTAAGCCACATTGAATAGCTGCCTTACGCATGGTAGTGTTCTCCCAGTGCTTTTTGGGACTGTATAATTTGGAGAGGCCCAGGTTGTTGCTATTAAGTTGGAACATGAAGTATAAGAGATAGTAAGAAAAAATTTTAAAAAGGTGTTCCTTCACACCTGGTTTCACCTGCTGGGCTGTGCATTGGAGTCCACCCAAGAAATCACAACTGATGTTTAGACAGAAAAGAGACCAAGTATTTACCCAACCAGAGTCAAATATAATACGGAGCTAGTCACACCCATGGCTGGTTTCGAAGAAACAACTGGATGCAGCCTGTGTGCAGCTACATTAAAAAAAAACAATAATGAAAAAGTGTGTCCCCCGCTATAGTAACTGGCACTGTGCACTCAATTTTTTATTTCTCTTTCTTCTTACTCTATTCCCAAATTGTTAATTAGAGTCAACAAATTGTCTGTAGAATACAAGAAGACATCATGCAGTCTGCCAAAAGGAGTGGCTGGCATCCGTACAAATTGGGTTATGATGTGTTTGAAGACTTAATGTTGAAAAAAGCTTTCAATATTCTCTTCATCCTCCCTGTCCTCCTCCTGAAGTGACTCAATTCCAAAGGCACAACATATTGCTCCCTTGCTATCAGAGGTTTGGTTAACAGAAATGAGCTTCCCCATAACGAAATGTGGTCCACTACCATTAAGTTTCATTATTATGTGAAGTAACCAGTAAGTGCTGACCCCGAGTGATGGGATATTTGGACATGACCCAGATGAAGTGTTGTGATAGTGGTTGCAATAGATTGGCTTGGCAAGCAGAGGAGTCTTGAATGCGAGACTTCTGTAGCTCCAAAGCAGCATACGTAGACCTACTACAATCCTATGCTCCTGCACAACATATGCACGTGCTGTGCTGTATGGCTGTAAGTTCCCTCCATATGCCTTGTAGCATACATGGGCACATCTGAAAAATTTAGACTGTTTAGAATGGAGGTGGATATTCCAATGCCTTTCTGTACTATATGGCCTGATATGACAGTGTCTGTGCCATCACTTGCTTTTTCTTGGTGGCCTTGCTATCCTCGTATCTCCATGTACTGACCAATGGCTTAGAGTGCCTGATGTATTTTGAATTGGCATGTTAATACGGAGGTTAAATCAGAGCCCTGGTGTTAATTTTCCAAGTATGTTCTCAATGATATGGGGCAGATGCATTTGGCTGTCAAGGATATACAGCAATTTGTGCATGCGTTATTTTCTAATAGGATCAAAGACTGTTCTGAAAGCTTTTACCCAAAATAACATGCTACAAGTGGATTGACATATGGGGCGGATGCATTTGGCTGTCAAGGATTGATCAGCAATTTGTGCATGCGTTATTTTCTAATAGGATCAAAGACTGTTCTGAAAGCTTTTACCCAAAATAACATGCTACAAGTGGATTGACAGTGGTGACACTGGCTCTGAGGGTGATGTCAGGGGAAGAACCTTTTCTTCTGCAGTCTACTTTATGGAGCTTTAGCTTAGGTTTCAGTAGCTTTCAATAAGCCCAAACTTGGAGTGATGATCTTGTTCATAAAACACAGGGAACTGTTTTCATTCAGCTAGGCTGACCTGATTCCTGCTACTGTGCTGCCTCAGTAAATGTGGAGTATTTTTGATCATACTGGCCAAAAATATTACTAAAATATGTGGCCCTGTTGATAATTGCACTCTTGATCAATGATGGTCTTTTCTGAATGAGGCAGCATGAGAAACTGTGAAGAGACCCATAGATGTGGGCACATAGGATTCTGTGTCATCCCAAATCCTCTGAGAATAAAACCAGTGCTTGGGCCACAGTGAGTACAGGCTTGCACAAAGGGACTTGTATGGCAGTAGTTGTCTGAGATACATGATATGCATTTGTGGCTAGTTGGCCATAAAATGTGAACTTCATTTTTCTCTGATACATTTCAGAGCAAAGCAGTGTAACTGTTGTAGTAGAAGCAGTGCTAAATAGGCTTAATGCAGATGATAACTTTTCAAGATTTGCATCTGTCGTCATGCATTCAGCCATTTAGAATTCTTGCCGTATATCTTAACAAAACAATCTGCAAAATCCTTGGCTACAGGCTGTTTCCAAGTTCAGATACGCTACTTGTCTAGTGGATTTGGAAGATAATTGCATGCATTGTCACACTGCCTTATTCGACACTTTGATCTCACTCACAGTTCTTCATGTATAAAGACTTTGAGAGTGTTGGTTTCCTTTACAACACAAGTATTTAATCTAAAATGTTTAATTTGAACAAATTGCAGATATGAAAACAGAGCTTTAAGGCAAATGTTTAATGCCTCAGAAGGGGAGAGTGGTCAACCTGAGTTGAAAACACAGGCTTTAGAGTCAAGATATCTGAATTCCTTTCTTAACATGCTACGTTTCCAAAGTAACTGGAAGCGAGTCTTTTGGTGCCTCAGTCTTTCATCTGTAAAATGGGTTTAAAGGACATTGGACCACTTCCTTTATTTACTTATTGAGATTTTATTTGGCTTCCTTTCAGAGATCTTAATTGCTGTAGCATAATGGCATTGTTATTGTTAATGAGCTAGTAAGTTTTAAATAGAAGCGATATATGCTTTGTACTTATTGTAAAGAGTAGTAAAAATCCATATAAAAATTAAGCTACTATAGAATTATGGCACTTTGTCTCTTAAACAGTTAATCTGTCAAAAAATTAGGATTTGCATCATAGATTGTATCACAGGATTTGGTAGTTGGCTCTAATCTGAAAAGTACTTCTCTTACTATTTCTTAAATGTTTTTAACTCTGCTTCTAGACTTTTTCTGGAAAATCTGTTTCTACTAAATGTGGATTTAATTTGGGTATTGTCAATAAATAATCCCATTGTTGCAGATTGTGGAGTATTTAATTTTATCATCTCAGGTCATCTTATTTCACTAATATTGTAGATAGATTAGGTGTATGAAACCCAAATATTTTAAAGCAGCAGTACTAACCTGGATTCATCCTGGGAGTCAAATGTCCATGAATGTAGATCCATTTATTATTTCCCTTGAAAGTAAGTAGATACTCTTAATGCTTTATTTTTGGTACAACCTCTTACTTTTGGGGACTGGGAGAGAAGAATGATTTTTATGGAAACTCAAGGTGAGAGGGTTCTGATTTGGTTTCTGGTTTGGTTTCTCTCCTTCCCTCATGGTTCTACCCCTGGCATCTCTAGTCCTTTTTAAAAATGAATTTCTGAAGAAACTGAGAGTATTTTTAAATGAATTTTCATCATAACTAAAAGAAAATTTGAGGGTAAACATCCTTAAGTAGGCAGTATACATTTTTTTGTTTCATATCTAGAAGAGATAATTGTTTGTATCATTCCACTTCCCATTACACAATTACCAGATTTAATGTTTGAGCCCATATAGACTAATCTGTCTTCTTGGAGACTAGTTTGTTCTGTGTCTCAATTATTCTTTTAATGTTTCTCTGGGTCCAAAATAATTTTTAGCATTTTTGGTTGAAAATTTGTTTGCACTGTCCCTAACACCGTCCTTAAAAAATGGTCATTAAATTATTTTCCCATGAGTATGTATGTAATGGAAATGCCTTTAACCACCTGCACTATCTTTGTAACAGGGCAAATACAGAACCACACAGCTTATGTGATAATATTTTAGCATTATATGTAATGGGATTTTTCATATCCCTGGATCTGCTGGACAAGGACTGGTGATTTCTTATAGTCTGACCTCCTAAAAGAAGGTCCATGTTAATGGAGCAGCAAATACACTGAGGACATTCTTAAGACACTGCCTTCTGCCTTCCTGCCCCAGCACCCTCCAAATTTGTCTTCAGCAATGCAAGCGAATCATTCTTCCCACCTTCTTTTCCTAGGGAAGACGAAGAATGGAGAAAAAGGAATGGCAAGAAAAAGGGGCAGGGATAGCACAAGAGTTACCTACAGCCCTCTGACAAAAGTATTGTGTATGTGCAGAGAGAAAGAACATTTTAATTTGATCTTTAAGGCATCCACCGTAGATGCACAGAAGGATAGAGAGGCGCACAGCTCTCTCTGTCTCCAGGCCACTCAGGCTCAGCGGCCGTTCAGCAGCCTGCACCATGAGCCATATTAGCAGCCAGAAGTTCACAGTACAACCACCCTGCTCAGCTGGAAATCTAGCAGCTAGGATTGCTTCCCCCAAATGCCATCAACTTTCTCTTCTTTATGGGGGGAGTTCTGCTCGAGAAGACATCTACGTTCCCTTCCATTTGGTGAGAGGAGCGATGTCTCAGAAATGACAAATAGCTTCTCTTGGCCCTGTCTCTCTCTGTTGTCGCCACAGGCAGGAGGGATGCCTGAGTAAAGATGCCTCCTGCTGCTGCAATGGGACCTTCTCTGCCACTGTCGGGTGCAACTAGAAGAGTGTTTGTGTGTAGCAGGTCTGCATTAAATCCCTTTATCCACTTAGAGCCTAAGGAGCACGGTTGGAAAAATGTTAAGATAGAACTTGATTTCCTTATTCTTAAAAAATTGCTTCTGTGGGTTTGCCTCGGCCAAACATGAAAAGCTATGGGAGTGATACCTCATGCAATTAAAGCAGGAAGAGACATCTCAGTCAAGTAACATCCATCCTTTGGCTAGTGCATTTTCATCCCAGTTTAATGGGAACTCCAAAATCCTTGATGTGCGTTTCTTCTGTGAGTGAAGAATCATACTGTCCTGAGTTGGAAGGGACCCATGAGGATCATTGAGTCCAGCTCCTGTCCCTGCATAGGACAACCCCAAGGTTCACGCCCTGTGTCTGAGGACGTTGTCCAAATGCTTCTTGAAAATTGTCAAGCTTGAGCTCTTCTCAAATGAGCATTGTGGATGTAGCTGAGAAGGGCTCTCGCTGCCAGCAGTTGAAAACCAGGACTAAGGGAGTCCAAGACCCATTGCTCGCTATCACCGCTGTGAGCGTGACCAGGTAGCTTTGCAGCTCTTTCTGTTTTCAACCCTCCTGTTCTTCTTTCAACTCCTTCTAGTTCCTTCCATTATTCTTGATTGCTCTTGACCAAACTTGACAATATCACACATGCATCTTATCACAACTGGGTAGACCTATGAGGATACCCCCTGCCTTGTGCAGATGAGAATGAGCTTGCCCTGGAGAAGACAGGAGGATTTCGTGGCCTTGAAGCTTTCTGTTTGTTAGAGAAGTGAAGACGCCTGTGGACAGGGGATCAATTTTGCCCGAGAGCTCTGAGCAGGACCAGTTTTGAGCAACAGCTGTATTTCTCTGACAGTCTGCCTAATCAGTGCTCACAGTACTGTTTGGTTTTTATTGTTGTGATACAAGTATTTACAAAAATAGAGGTTTGGGGTTTTTTTCTATTTTTCATTATTCAAATAGCTGAAAATCCATATGAAAAGTGCATTTGTATGTGTGCCCAGATGTAGAGCCCCCGTTAGTGAGGCCAGCTGGGATTAAAGTCTCATTTGTATAATTTGTAAAGGCTTTGGAATTTTTCCTACGATTTTCAGCCGTAAGCTGGAATTTAGCTTTTGTCAAACTGCTGGACAGCTTGCACAATAAAGCTTCCAACTAAAAATATTTCCTGTGCAACAGGGAAAAATCCACCATTTTAAATGCAGTGACTATGAAGTTGGTTTGAAAAAACAAATTATTAAATAAAGAAGCGGGGGGGGGAGGCATGCCCTGTGTGTTTTAAATGCTTAATCAAAGAGAGCTTCACTCATAAGTAGCACAACATACAGAGGCTCAATTTCTGCAAAAATAGAAATAGAACAGTAAGGAACTTAGGAGGCACACACGGTATGCTCAGAACGCTCTCTTGCACACACGACAAAAATGCATCGGATACCCTCGCTCAGTCCTTATTTGCCCTTGTTCTGTGCCGGGAAGAGCTGCTGAGGTGCAGTGGTTGACTGAGCTGACCACCTGGGGCTGGCCATCTATTCCCCATCTAGCCCATTTTCCACAGTAATGCAAGGAAATCTTTTTCCTTGAACTGCTGGATAAACATCTTAACCATGTCCAAGTATTTTGCCATCTGGGGAGTGCAGCATCCCCCCGTCGCACTCCTCCTACCACGATGGGTGGGTAGGTGGCAAGGAAATACATTCCTTACACCTCCCAGCTAGGGACCTGCATGGGACTTGGATTTGGAGGTGTCATCCTCCTCCTGGATAACACGGCAGTGCCTCCAGCTGAATGATGTGTTTCTTAAGCTGTTCTTAAGCTTGTGGAGTCACAAGGCTACAAATACGTGTCATCTCAGAAAGAGGTGGTGCAGTCGCTGTGTGCACAGCTCCCAGAAGAAGACAGTGCAGCCTACTTCATCAGAAGTTGGGCTTGCAGGGTGAGGTAACCGGTACAAAAGATAGGGGCTGAAATCGTATCTCTTTGCTCCCCAGCAAAGTTTTAAGGTTTTCTGGCTTTTTTGAATTATTTTGCTTCCCCCCACCCCACGCTCTTTTTTAAATAATCTTGAAATGAGCCCAGCTTTCTCTCTGATTGTACACGGTGATGAATCTTCTCACCTTTTCTGGCATTTCACAGCTGTTTGTTCACAGCCTTCTCCCAATATAAAAACAGAAATAGACCTTAAAGCAGAGGATTGCTGTCTTTTTGGTGTTCTTGAGCTCTATATTAAAAGCCCTGCGTATTTTTCTAATCAGGATTACAGAATTAATTTGCATGGTTTATCCTCTGGTAGGTTTTTCCTGATGGAGCGGAGTTTTATCTCTTTTGTGAAAATTTTTATGCTACATCTACGTTACTTCTTTTGTTATTCAGCTGTTTTTCAAGAATCCGTGGATTAAAAATGAAGTTTGCAGAAAGAAAAGCCTTCACTTAGGTAATTTGACTAACTAATCAAATTGGCTTTATGTTCTGTTGTTTCATTTGGTATCTGCTGTGGTGATGGAAAACATTTCTTGTGGGAGAACGGTGTATATATTTGTAGCCATTGATGTTCAGTTGTATTTTGACTGCAAATACTTTCATTTCATTAACATGAACGCAAGGTTCAATGACCAAATGTTCCTGAAAGTGTTTTGATGTTGCTTTCTGCATTCTGAAGTTTATTTACCCAGGGTTTCTGTATGAATTTTCCCTCACTTCAGTGGGTAGGTGCAAAGGATAAATTCGTAGTAATGGCACAGCAGGAAACGAATGCCTCTCCAACTGAGAATTCATGAATATCTCTTGTTGTTATTTCTTAAGAAAAGCAGCAGGATGTATTCATTTTGAGGTACTGTCAGTGTGGATTTTTGTTCTTTTTGCCTGTCTTCTTTCAGAAATCTGAAATAAAAATTACATTGATGCATTGTAGCAAGTAGAAACAAATATGACAGTAAAAGACAATATATCCCTGTTCAGTGCAGCTATAATAACTTGCTTTGATTCACATTTATTTGTATTTTACTTTAACATGTTGTGTACATGTGAGTGTTATAAATTTACTAATGATGCAGTATTGATTAATTCTTATGGTTTGCTTGAAAAACTGCTTAGTACAAGATGACCAGGATATGGAATTTTCTGAGATACTGGAATCTATTTTACTGCAAATTAAGATAGAAAAAAATCCCCAAATTTTACATGAAATGAAATTTCTGGGGAAAAGGGGATTCAGATAAAATATTTCCTTTTACTTAAGGGGGGGAGATCTATTTCAGTGGTAATATTTTTATTTGTATATTTATGATTTTTATGTCATAAAATAAATCCTATAGATCATGTCATGAATGTATAGTGTAACTTAAAATAGTCTCATAAAAACCACTTTGAAGTGAACAAGTGGAACATTCCATTTTGGCAATATCCCGGTGTTCCAGGTTTTACACAGGCATTTGGATTTGGACTTGTTTTTATTTGGTTTCAGATATCCAATGGCTGCTTGTTTAATTTTCATCTGCATTGACAAGTCGTATTCATCAACTGTGTAAAGATGCGCATTTTAACGAAAAGCTTAAGAGGAAAATACTTGGCACTGTGGTGGGGAAGTGATTTCCAGGCATTGAATGAAACACCTAGAAGGGATGAGAAAAGAAGGGAATGAGTTCTTGGGCTCCGTTTGCACCACTGGTGATGAAGACTACAGACCGTTTTTAGCCACTGAATGATCCACAGTGGCTGCAGTAACATCTGGGGCTTGTTACACACCAACCTAGCAATGAAAGTGGGAGCAAAATGAAGAGAGATGAGCTTTTTGTGCTGGTGGGGTGGAAGTGGTATGGATATGACTGTAAGGCTTCTTGTGAATGACAGGCTTCATGGTTGTCTTATCCGGGAGAGTTATTTGCTGTTTGAGATAAGAAGGTGTAACAGCTGAGTGTCTGGATTTCACCTACAAAAGTGACATTTTAGCCCATTGGTGTATCTGCCAGTTAGTGAAGAGATACACTTTAAACCTTATTTCTGAAAGTGGCATCCATGTAATTGTCAGTTTAAAGAAAAAGTGAAGTGAAAATACCCTTGACTTAGTTGAACAGGATGTTTCTTTTTAAAGAGTTGGCAATTTCTGCGCTGTGAGTCTCAGCAAGACTTTGATGGATGTGTGACTCACAGCATTGCATAGCCCAGATTCAAGATCAGTATGGCATATCTGGTGCTCTCTCATCCATAGGGTCTGCGCCGTGCTAAGTTGTATCCTGACAGTTATGTTTGGTTTTCTTGAAAGGCCTCAGACTGCCAGTTCTGCAACGTGTATTTAAACAAAGATATAAAACACTTGGGTCTTTTTCCCCTTGTTCGGGGGGGGGAAAAAAAAACAAATTATTTTGTTTCAATAGAAACAGTGAAGATTCAGCTTAAATGTTAAGAAAACCTTTCAACATTAGGATAGGAAAACACCGAAGTAGGTGGCTGGGGGAGCTCTGCAGCATCATCGGTCATTAAGAACAAGCTGGCTGTATATCTGCTAGGAGTGATCTCGGTATTGCTCATCATGTTTGGGGGCAAGGGGAACACCTTTGTGATCCCATTTCTTTCATGGCCCAAGGCTCTGCCATAGTGGCTTTTTTTCTTCCCT
>KL270870.1:73865-97072 GCA_000699545.1 Podiceps cristatus
TCTCTTCAAGCTCGCCTGCAATGCAGCCTTTTGAACTTCTAGGTTCAGAAGTCATCTCTGAATAAATACGCATCAGTCGACTGATGCTCACTTTACAAAGCAAAAATAGAGAAAGAATATTCTCTAATGTCTGTAAGACATGGCAGACATCCTTATAAACATGTTGTTACGGCAAAAGCTTATTAGCTCTTCCTGAGATACTGTCAGGAGCTGTATTGGATATGGCTTGTCACGTCTTTTGCTGCTGGTAGATGCCTGAAGAGAGGTCCTGCCCCTTCTTAGGTCATTGTTTTAACTGCCATTAACCCTCCAGAGTCGTGGTTTCACCCCTGGTGTTTATAGTCAGATAAGTTACAGTGGAGCACAGGGTTTGAAAACCCTGTTCTTTTAAAAAATTGACTTGTATAACTGCTGCAAAATCCATACTTTCACTTGAGTTACCCTAAACCAGAACATGCTTCCTGGAGGGAGCATGTGGGTTAATATGCCAAATATGCATTCATTCGTGAGCCAGGGGTTTTTGACATACAGCCCCACAGGGTAAATATAAGGCAAAATAGCTCACTTAAATGCTGACATGTTCTACTCTTACATGTGTTTTCCTGCTGGAGGATCAAACCATAACTCCAGTTATACCTGATATTGTCTCAGTGTATTTCTTAACCGCTGCAGGACACTTGTCCTCTGTGGGGAACAGACTTGAAAATGGTCCTCACCAAACTCACACTCACAGCCTTCATTCACAAACCAGAATGGTGGCTTTGTGCCCAAGTTAAGCCAGAAGTCTTTTTTAGCCTGACCATTTTCATATGACAAGATTAACTTGGGATAATGTGCAAGAACAACTGAACCTGACCTTCATCCAGCCACCATTTGTTCAAATCATACCCTTGCAGAAGTTTTAAAAGGGAGGTGTCTTGCTTCAGTAAGCCTCTGTGAAAGGAACCTCTGTAATTCTGCAGAAATGTAATTGGAAGACTCTAAAATTCAGAGAAGACCTAAAGAACTTCATAGGAAAAGTAAGCTAAGTATGCGGATGACTGCCAGAAAGGAAGGAGAATGTGGTGATGGGATGGTGCTGGTAAGTGAAAATCTGTTGTTAAATGGCAGCATCGGTGGGTATAAATAGCAAAAGGGTGTAAATATGAGCTGAAGGTGGCATGTCAGGTCTGGCATTTCTCAGGGAGAGTTTGAGGGTATAAATGCTCTGACTGGATTACGAGAACCATCAGAGGTACATAGCTGAGTTTACAGGTGTTTTCACCTCAGGTCTAAACCTCTTGTGTCTCATGGGCTTGACTTGGCTGAACTCATCAGTTCTGGAAGATCGCAATATACTACTGAGCAAACCTGATCCCTAACCACAAGTTTTTTGTCACTGTGTATGGCCAATGTTTAAGTATTGCATGTAATGTCTGTCAGCAAATGTATGCAAACATTTATATGCAGGCTAGATGTCATCTCCAAGGAATATTGCTTTGCTAGTGTAAGGGTACAAATTGCAACTCATCTTTGGGACTTTTTTCTTTTTTTTTTAGTAAAGTGTAGGTTAAGTCTGTTATTCTCTTTAAGAGAGGGGCACCTGTATCTTCTCCATTCTTGTTTTCAAGAAGGCTGTTAGAGACAGATGTTTTACTCCTTATTTTTACATACTGATTACTGTCCAATAATTGAATTATATGTTTAAAGATCAGCAATCTCATGGTTTCTTTTAATGTAGATTACGTGATCAAGTAACCACTGGGAGTATGGGTTACAAAACTATGACACAGGGAAATGTCTGTGAATTGGAGAAAGGGGTTTTAGTGGATTCTGCATACCACATATCTTAAGATATTTTTTGTTTCTTATCAGGCTTTGAAATGTTACCCAGTAAAGGAAAATGTGATTCTACGTGAACTTTCATTTTGAAACCAGCACATTGCTTACTGGTGTGCCTCAGGTATTCTACAATGCCTGTATTTTCACTAAAGTTTTTTTCAGTTTTGCATACCAGTGTTGCATAGCTTTATTGGAGCATCCCATGTCAGGGCATGCATGGGGCATCCAGAGAAATAGGAGATAGACATTGAAGTGAAGAAAGGCAATGCATCCCTAGGTGGCATGTAGCTGCAGACTATTGTCAGAGGGCTTTGAGGAGGCCAAAAGTATGCCTAGATTTAGGTAAGGTGTAGCCAAATTTATGGAAGGTGAGTCCATCAATGAGTGTCTTTTTAGGGTGGTCTGTTGTAAGGTCAAACACAGAGTCCTGAGCTAGCAAGTGCAGAGCGTGATGAAGGTGGGATCACTCCACGCTTGCATCTTTCTGGTCATCTCTTCTCTAGCATCTGCCGATGGCCAGAGACAGAGTAAGAGGCTAGGTGAACCTTTTATTTGCACTAGTATGGCTCGTGATCTTATTTTCATGAGCCGGGAATCACTTACCATGGTCTGCTGCATAACGCAGCAAGTGATTCCTGTGCTTTGGCACACGCTGCAATGAGCAATCCTTGGCATCTCCCTTTGGAAAGTCACTGAGGATTGGTGTAAAGGGCCCAGCTGACAGACACTTTAGGACTTCCCTCAATAATCAGGATTAGGTGAACTCGTTACAAGTTTTGATCTTTCTTCCATTCAGAAAGTTTACCTAACTTTTCTGAATAAAGCCTACTCTGTCTCCCTGCCACATCTAATTTCTTGTCTGCTGATTTCAAAAGTAAAGGAGACGGAGTAAGCAAATTTGAGGGTTGCACATACAACTGTCTTTTGTAAACAAACAAACAGATCTTTTTTTCCTCTGTACTAACCTTAATTTATTATTTCTTGTATGTTGCTTCATGTTGGAATTTAAAAGCCCAAACGGGGACAGTGAATTTCTCAGTGAACGGTTGGGAGGATGCATATTTTTAGGAAATGCTTTATATAGTACAATGCTGTTGGTTGAGCTCTCTGAATAATTAACGTACGGTAGACTGCAGTGCAGTTACCGGCCGGGTTCATATCTGCTGGCACAGGAAAGTTCCACTTTCACTGTGAGGGACATGGACAGTTGTTTTGTTCCACTTGTGAGAAAGACAAATGATGTTTTCACTGGGTCGAACAGTTTTCATGGTGGGGTAGATGCTTCGACTTGAGACAATCTCAGCACTTCTTAAGTGATGGGTGATCTGCAGAATGCCATTAAGAAAAAGAAAAGAAAAAAAAAAAAAAAAAATATTTCAACAGTGAGCTTGGGAAGGAAGTGTCACAAAGAGTTAACAGTGGCCTGGGCTAAATGATTAGGAGCTGTTGCTCTTGAGGTATGAGCAGCTGCTTTTCACAGGCAGGGGATATATGAAAACAATGGGAAATGGAAGTCGTTTCTTTGCATGACATGAACTTGGCCAAAGTTCCTGTTCAGGACTTCAGGGGGCTGAACTTTCTAATATATGGGGTTTTTAAGTCTGATTTTTAGGGAACTGAGTTTTGGCAGGATATTCACGTGTGTGGTGTTTGTGGGCTATAGTAATGATTCATCCTGAAGGGAATGAAGATGGAGTTGCATTCTTGAACCTGGAAGTATGTTTGATTTCACTGAAACTGAAAGGAACTGATATACTTTAATTCAACAGTTTCTAAGATCAGTACATTACAAGCTCTAAAACATCAGCCCAAGGGAAAAAGCAAATATTGCTATTGGCAGAGAAGGAATATTTCAGGATGCTGTGTTTGAAACAATTTTACTCTAAAACTGAGTAAATAAGAAGTGACAGGCTAAATCTTAATTGTTTCTCTGGGCACCAGGCTGAGGCCGCTCAGTGCCTGGGAAATGGAAACAAGGGCCTTGAGCTTTGTATTCTGTGTGAGGCCAGTACGGGCAGAGAGCCTGTGTCAGGGGGCCTGTGACAGCCGGCGTGCCTGAGACGGCATAATCTGGATTAGCTGGAGTTTCCCAACCACTGGTGCATAACACGGCACCGGTGCAGCCGGAGGGTGGTGGACGTGCAGCTCCCCGGGACAGGCAGGGCTTCCGGGTCGTCAGTCCTACAGCACCAGTCACCTGCCCATGGTGGGACATGACAGTTAAAGACAAGAATATTTAATTGCATCATCCCTCTGCCTCCAGCCCAGCCATGTGGCTAAGCAGGTCTGCTTTGGAGAGGTCCACTGGTGTCCCAGCTCCGGCATAGCTCAGCAGGCAGTCTTCTTCTGGCTGCCAACCCCTCCGGCTCGTCACTCATGGCTGAGCCTCCGGGCAGTTCAACAAGCTTTGGGAGTGCTTTGAAAGAGTGAAACCTAAACACTGATGTTGCTTTTCCACTGAAAATTCACACTTCTAATATTTCTTCAGCTTGATGTGGTTGCGTTGTGTTTTGGAGTCTCCCACAGAGCAGCAGTTCTAATCTGTGGGTAGTCCAGTATTTCAGAGGTGGATTTGTTGGGCTATTTTAATTTTCACTTCTTAATTTTAAAAAATTGTCACATCCACAAAACTAAAAAGGTCCAAGAATTGTAAAGCAGCTCCCTTCCTGAGTGAATCTAACCAACTGCTGAATGCAGATCTCAAGTTGACGTGAAGTTGGATGTTACAGTGGGGCATGGGCACAGCAGGAGAAGCACAGGGTAACAAATTTTTAAAGCCTTTTTTTTTTTTCCTTCTTTTTTTCCTCAGATAGAAGATATTTTTAGCAACTGTTTTACTTGGTTTCTAGCTTGATTGGTTAGTAGCTGATCATTAGTTGTCTGAGAAATGGCTGCTGAATGTCTGCGTTTCAGGGCTGAGCACTGCTGATCCCCATTCAAAGATATTAAGCAGCTGTTTAACCTTTTTTATGATGGACATTAGTGGGTCTGCTACTAGGTCCTTTTAATAAATCCTGGTTTATAAAGTAAGAACCATGGGGAACATCTCACAACTAAGATACAAAACCCTGAAAAATTGAGTTTATAATGAAAATTGCAACCAACTTGTTAAGTCTGCTACTCGTAAATGTAGTGGTAATGCTGGACTAAGGGGGGGGATGGTAATGAGTTTAACATGTTTAAAAAGAATAAATGAGTATTTGAAGGAGCACCTTTTCCTGTCAAAAGGAAGTATGAAAATTATATTTAAAGATATTACTCTCTGATTATTACACTGTCATTATATACCTAAGAGTCATAAGTCAGATTTCCAATACCTTAACGTGTTGTAGACCATCGACAGAATCAGTGGGGCTGCAGGGAGGCAATAGATAGCGTCATGTAGCCTACAATATGATTCCCACCATTCCAGTAGAAAGATGGCAAAGTTTATGAATGAGGGGAGAGGAATCAGCCTCAAGAAGCTCAGCTGGCAGCTGGGGCTCCAGGGGATGCCTCCACCTCAAAGGAACATAAGAGGCTCTAGGAGTGTGGCATGAAACTCTTGTCTAACATTTCACAATACGTAATGGAGGTGAGCTCAGAAATACGAATTGTTTGGCATAACCATTTCTACAAACGGTTATTGATGTGCAGGTAAACTTTGTGGCTCTGATTTTGGAGTCAGATTGAGGGGTTAGAAGAGTTTGCTGGCCTGGCTGTTGGCACAAAGCTATGGAAGATGTGGTGAGATAGGAGCGGAAAGCTGAAAAGGAGTCTTCAGTTTCCAGTACGAGTCAACAGCAAGGAAACACCAAGTGATTATGTATTCACTCTGACATTTAAATAAAGTAAGTTCAGATTTCCAGAAGCACCTCCTGACTTACAGAAACTAGACTGCATCTCAGTAAGTGACAAGATCTTCTTGTGGGACAAAATTTCTCACAAAGTTCATGGAAAAATGTTATAAAATGCTTCCTTGTAGTTCAACTTGCATTATGAGTAGAGATTAAGGTCACAATCATTAAGGTGGTACTACCTTTTAGAGAAAAATTTATTACAGAAGCTTCATATTGCCTTTAGACCAAGTAAAACCTCACAACGTTTTAGAAGAAAAAAAAAAAAAAGTGATAAATCAGTCACTAAACAACCTCCTCTGTAGCGTCTTTCAGGTGATCCTCTTGTGATCATCCCTAGAAATGAGAGATGGTTCGCATCCCCACTCCCCAGCACAGTTGGTGTACTTTTTTCCACAGGAAAAGCATAAAAATGGAGTATTTGGGTGCTGCAAATGAGAAGTGCACTGAAAACCACTTGTAAGGATTTTAATGGGCTAATCCATTGCTCTTACGGTGCTACTTGATTAAGGCAAACACATTGAGGCACTTAAAAAAAAAAAAAAAAAAAAAAAAAAAACCCAGGGGCTTCATAGTACTCATTCAAGTTTTAATGTTATTAAACCAAAACTATCTGCCTAGCTTTCACACTTTCTAGTAAAGCAGAATTTTAAAGTCACAGTATTCCCCCCTGCCAAAAGCACATCAAAATGCAACTCAATTCCATGGCAATATTGTGTAACATAAATAATATCCTTAGCGTTTCAGGATATTTAGCAATAAATTCATAGTAGTCTTTATGGCACAGAAAGAGAGAGAAATGGCTTCAACCATTTCTGCTTCTTTAAAATGCATACGATTAATATCCTCTAAGTGTGAACTTCCATTTCACAGAACTTGCATGCTTTCTATCAGAGGTGATAAGGGAAGTGTTTCATTTTAACAATATAATGCTAGTGCTGTCATAGTCTTTCATTATTCTCACTCAGACCGCTTTTGCAGAATATAGCTTTAAAATACAGGTCAACATTAAAAGATTTTGAAATAAAGCAAAAATGCTCTTATTTCTCTTTCGAGTGGGTCCTTTATTTTAGTATCTGTGAGAGAACTACTCTCTTCTCAAAATACTTTCTCCCCAGGAGGAATCAGCAGGGACATTGTGGAAGTTAGGAGGCTGAAAAGCTTTAGAGAAGGCATTGTAAAATGAGTGCGGGACAGAGACATAGATTTGGAGTAGTTGGTAGCTCACACATAAGAGAGAAGCGTGGCATGATTAGATTACTCACAAAGTGTTAATCCTGCAGCAATGAGGAAATTAAAAAAAAAAAAAGTCCCAGTCCTTGCGTTTACACCAGATTAGTACCAAGAGGCATACATCTCTTTCTTCATTGTTGGTTTGAGATGTATAATCTCCTATCCTTTTGACTCTTCCAAAGTTCACATACGGAAAATGTTACTGCTACAAGTGCAAAGCCTGTCTCTAAAATTGTGTTAGTTGCAAAGCGCTCTTACCTCATTAAAAAATCAGTGCTGTTAGATTTCTGTTTTCACAGAAACAGTATTGATCAGATCCAGTTAAACATGGTAACAAGGGGAAAAAGATGGGGTCCTATCTCTCATTTTTCCCAATCTGCCAAGTCAGCATTCATAACTGACTCTCTTAACTCAGACAGTGTGCACAATGAGATAGGTGACTTTCTGCTTTTGCCCACAAATAAAACACGTTCTCAAAACACCAAAGAATTGCAGGTTTGGGAGAGAAAGTTGCCTGTACTCACAGACTTATCACTGTGCCAGCAGCGACACCCTGGTCAGTGGGTCAGGACCTGGACAAGCATCATAACAGATTTCCTGGTGGCAGCGTTACAGGAATTCAGAAATCCGGTACCTTCCAGACAGACCTAGGCATGCTTCCCATTGCTTGTGCTCTATCACCAGCCACTTGTGCTTCATCAGATGCCAGTCATCTGTGCACCATGTATAAAGACATTTTCCAGAAAAAAAGGATTTTTGCCACGTTAGTGATATTTCTAGAATGGTGAATACTGGAAATAATCAGCCTCCTGGGAACCATAGTTAGGTTTGGGATATTAGTGTGCAAAAAGGGCTAATATTCTTACATTATCTGTAAACATCTCTTCTGCATCTAATTGTTGACACAACATACAGAAAAAAATAATCTTCTGTACCATTATCTGCTTTTTCTTTGGTTGTCTTCAGCAGAGCAACTAATGTAACGTTAAGAGTTCGCAGTCTGAATACAATAGGCTGCATTGATTTTTATTTTTTAATTTCCCACTGATGGTGTTTTCTACTAAAAATTTTCCAGTGGTGAAAGAGAAGTTGACTACATCATGATGTTCTGCTTTACGTGAAGTCGATATTCCTTTTTAGCAGTATACTGAAACTCAAAAAATCCAGAGCTGGACTGGAAGCATTTAGGTGAAACCCCAGGGTTAGTGTATTTGTTATTGAGTATCTCCTGAGGTTCAGTGTTGAGTAAGAACTGCATAGCTAGTCTCTCAATAGGTGAGATTTTATTTGCTTATGAAATGATGTGTGTTAAACAATAACTGTGGATTGTCACCCGCTTTGCACTGTATAAAGAGAACTCCGGAGTCCCTAAAGAAAAATCTAAAGGTTACAGTGGGGCTTTCATTTTATTTTGTTTTTCACCCACAGCCCCAGGTTTAAAAAAATTGAATTAAATTATCTGAATGTGTTCAGGTCTTGAAGTGCAGAGAGTCCAGCACTCCTGATAGAAACATAATTTCTTTAGGGGTTCATATGTTGGCAACGGACACTAACCTTAGCTTTTGGTCTTCTAAAATCTTGATGTTAAGAATCATCTCTTTGCTTAGAATCATAGAATCATAGAATTGTTTAGGTTGAAAAAGACCTTTAAGATCATGAAGTCTGACTGTTAATCTAGCACTGCCAAGTCCACCGGTAAGAAACATCCCTAAGTGTCATATCTACATGCCTTTTGAATACCTCCAGGTTGAGTTATCTAACAAGCCCCGATTTTTCTAATTATTAGAAAAGGGAAATTACCTTTGCAGCCTATACTGAGTACTGTTTTGTATGACATGTAGGACATGTTTTCATGTCCTATAAAAATATCTTGGTTCCTGCAATGTAAGTGCAGTAAATTAATTAAAAATAAACTGCTTTGGCAACGTGCAAAGGAACAAATGGGCTCAAACAGGGAAGAAAACACTCAGAATTAGTTCACATTCACTGAGTTAGACTTAATGCTCCTTTCTGGAGCTATTTTCGATAAGTCAGATCTAATTTATAGGTAGAACCCTAGGATCCCCCTCTCCAGTGACACCCTCGGTAGGTAATGTGTGGTTCCACCATGGGGTTACCCTGCAGTAACCTGTGGTTGTTTTGCCTGGGAACATGGTGTGGGTTCTCTCCACCCACTCCTGAAGTAACAGGTGAAGCAGGAGCCTGTTGCCACATGGAAAGGAATACAGAGCTTGGCACTCTCTCATGGCTTTATAAAAGTATATGAGCTCCAGGGACAAATCCGTTGGGATGGATTATTGACGTCAGTGATGCTTGCTGTGGAAAGTAAGAAACCGAACCGCAGTCGTGAGTCCTTCCCCCGCCAAATAGGTTGTCTGCCTGCCGTTCGTTCCTCATTCTGCTTTCAGGTCCTCTAATTAGGCTTTTTCTACTCTGTTGGTTTCCCCAAATAAAAGCAGTGATATATTTTTCAGAAAATGTTATTTTTTGTGGTGCATTAATGGACTAATGTTCTTACATTATCTGTAAATCTGTGTAAATAAAGGCTATTTTTAAAACCTTCCTGTTCTGTGCCAAGTATTGTTTATATTTTTCAAAAGGCTATAGCGTTGTCATTATAATGTAAAAGGAGAGAGTACCTCTTCTGATAGTAGCAAAACCAAATAAAACCTTGAGTAATGTGAAGCAGGTACTTGCTTATGAGTTTCCTTTTCTTTTTTTTTTGCCTCAGTATACCAGATACTTGCAAAGTATCAACAATAAATATGCAGAAATGAATGTTTATGCTCTGAGGCCTAAAAGATCCTTTTTTATGTAAAAAGATGGTTAAACTTTTTACATTTATTTGTTGCAGAATCACTCCAAATATGTAATATATTTTTCTGTTTTAGGCTCCTAAGAACGCAGTCTCTGGATTGGTACTATAATAATGTCAAAAGCCGCTTTAAGTGTTTCGGAAGTGCCAAAGTCCTGAAGAATTTATACAAGAAGCATAGACTGGAGAGCGGAGTTTGTCCTGATGGAATAGGTGAGAACAGCTGTGTTGATTTCTTACTACCTTATCTACTTTTAACACACAAGCTGAGACAATGGAAATTCTGAGATTATTTCAGGAGCGATTTTTTTAAGGCTATTTTCTTTTTTTTTTTTTTTTTTTGAAGAAATACCTCAGTAGAGAGTAAAAAGAGGTGAAGTGTCCTGAACTGTTTAAAGAATGTTTTATCTTAATTGTGCCACTGCTAACAGAAGAACTGTTATTTTCAGTCTGTAAAGTTTGTATTCTAGCGCTTGTTCCAAAATTTATCACAGTTCTGAGTAGTGAATGAATGAGAAAATAATTTTGCATTCAACATTTGGCCTTAGAGCACATTTCCATGGTGTTTGAAGCAAAATTTGGTTAACGTGGGATACATTCAGTGTCCAAGTTGACCGAAGCCTTAATTGTCCTCAGAGTTTTGCATGCTTAAGGATCTGAAACTGGCCACATCTTATTTTTGTATTGATGTTTGTAAATGGTTACAAGATGTCGATTCAGCATTGACATCACCCTTTTAAATGGACAAAATTGTCCCTTAACTATGGTGTTACAATCCATGACCCCATAAGAAGAGTAATTAGAGATATAAAATGGGTTAGAAGAAGTGGTGTGTGGTGTCATACTGGTAACTTCAGCAAATTACTCAAAACACAGCTAGCTGAATGTTTGACATTTCACTGGATCTGTTGGACCAGATACTTTCCTAATGTAATTCTTTTGAAATTCAGAGACTGTCATTTTTCTATAGTCTTTACTTTGTCTTTTTCTGAAATTCTGTAGGATGGTAAGTGGACTCTCTAGTCCTGAGTGAAGATTTTAGGTGTTTCTTTTGAAAAGTGGCATAAAAGTTTCTAGGGACAAGTGACCTATGAATTAAATTCTGAATTATTAGTCTTTTTGCTTTCTCTGTGTCAAATTCATTTTTCTAGAGAAGATTCCTTAACAGTTGAGAACAAACAGGTATGAAGACAAGAAAATCTGTGTCTTTGAGGGCAGAAGTGGGACAGTGGAATTAAAAACTATGTGGATGGGTCCTTCAGAACTCTAATACGATGTGTTGCCTTTACTTAAGCTGCAGTCTCACTGAATTTGTCCTTGAATGGAAGTGTGAAGAATGCAATGATGAGTTGCAGTGGCATATGCACTTTCTGTGAGACCTTTCTAAGGAAGGCCTTTGAGTCTTAAATGTCACTGCTAACTTTCTTCTACTCTCAGTGTGACTGCTAGGTAAATCTTTTGTTCCCTTTGAGGATAAATGCTAGTATACATGTATGGGTTTTGGCTTACTTATACAGCATTGCCCTTTAAAATGTAGAATCTCTTTCCACTCCAAATGTCATATTAAAGGCAAATTCCCTATAGTTAACTTCTACCATGTAAGTTTTATACCTAGTAGCTTCTTCCCTTCTCTCTCTTTTACTGTACAAATAGTTTTCTCCATCCAAAATGAGTGAGAGGTCTTTTGTATAAAAGCAGTCATGGTTTATACAAAAGGTAGGAGGACTTTTCCGGTTATCCCTCTTTGTGTATGGTGCCACCACATCTCGAGTGAATATTCTAATCTAATAATGCCTCTGCTGTTAATGAGTACTTCTTATACTAACGCACGGTACTGTCTTTTTTGAGCAGAAGGAGGTTTCTTTGAAGGAAGTTTTGAAAATGAAGGAAGCATTTGTGGCAGTGACTCTACATTCTACCGACAGACAGAAGGTATGCTACTAAAAACTCATTTGATTAAAACACAGTCCTTACACTTTGAATTGCTGGACGAATAGCCTAGAGTGCTGGTAAGTCCTGTTCACAGATCTAACAATCTTTTAGCTGAAACATTTAGCAAGATACTCAAAATTTTTGTGTACCATGCTGAGATATCTTGCTTCAGTTTTACGGCTAATACACACTTACTCTAGTGCGATTTTCTTAATGTTCAGGTTTTGTTACTTCTCTGCCATTTCCTTTCCTGTGCTCATATGTTCTTTTCACTCTCTTATATTCTGTTGGTGTTCATAGGAAGTTTACAAATTTTCTTCCTCTGATTTTACTGGATTCTAAAATAAGCAACATAAAAATACTGTGTTACATTGTATTTAATATTTACGTTTAAGAAGTAACATAGAGATTGAGACAAATTTCTCTGTCTTATGTGCATAATTACGGATGGAGGAAATGAACTTTGTCATGAACAACCTAAGATTTGAATATATGTCCAGAATATGAGTCTGAATTTTGGAGCTCATTACGCAAAACTGTACATATATAAAGGACATGGTGGTTTTATCTTATTCTTCACCTAGGACACAGCATGATGGATACCCTTGCTGTGGCCTTACGTGTTGCAGAGGAGGCAGTGGAAGAAGCTATTTCTAAGGCAGAGACCTACAGTGACAGCCTGGTAACATTTTCCAAAACCACGTATTAATTTAAATAGAACAATTATGTTTCTTTTAATGTGGGTAGTGGTACAAAAACAAGTAGATACAAAAGAAAACATAAAGAAGTAGTGACTATCTCGTACCATACCTAAAGAGTTGGGTGTGGGTTTTATGAATTGGTATCCAAGATGCATGTTGCATTTCAGAAGGTGACCTGCAATGTAAGTACTCGTAGTTTCTTCCCACAGTGCCAATAGGACATATCACTGATTTCCTGATCTATACCATTTCTGTGGAAAGGTTGTTTTTATGTAGTTTTAGCAGCTACAGGTATCCGTTTTCATGCAGGACAAGCAGAACGAGGCTTGTTACTTGCAAGAACACAAGGAGGACCTCATAGAAGAGCTGGCCACAACCATCGTGCAGAAGGTATGGTATGCATTTTTTCCCTAGTATGTTCAGTAGTCACAATCCTTCCATCTGGTGAGTTTTGACTTTGCTAACAGCAAAAAGGATGGCACCAATGTAGAGTGTAGAGTAAATGACAACTTGCAACTTCAACTATCAAAATTTAGGCTTCATCAGCTACATCTGACAGGGAGATGAATTTATAAATAAGCTTAACCCAGTGCCTAAACTGATGGCCTTCAGCCTCGAGCTGAGAGGTACCACTCCCTCGGATCTGTGATATCCTTGCTTGGAAGAGGAGGCCCCTGCTCGATGGAATTTTACTTTTGTACTTCATTTGCAAAAGACACAAAGTTTTCCAGTGTAAAGAAGTGTGGCTCTTGACCATACCAACTCTACCGAACCTTGCATCTGCAACACATGCAAAGAAAACATCAATCATTAGAAGAGAATTCTGTTAATGATGCTGTGAAAGAGGCACCCAAAAAAATCAAAGAACCCTCTGTGTGTCTGATTTTTGTGGCTTTTTCTGGAAAGCTCATTTTTCTCCCTGCAAAACTTGCAGTTGTCACTGACACAGCACAGTAATGGAGGGCTAGTGGGAACAAATACCCCTTGAGTTTGTCTGAACAGTCTGGAGCGAGGCAAGACGAGCATGAATAGAGTGCTGCTGAGCTCCTGTGATCAGGAAAGTAACCACTCTGCTAAGGTAGTCTCCCTCCATGTGAACGAAGCTAATTGCCACATCTGTGTATGGGATGTGGCATTTAACAATGTATGGATCACACACCAGAAGAGGAACATGTTGTTTATAAGGCTATCAAGAAAATCCAGAAGAACAGCAGCTCGATGGAAAATAATCTACCTTTTTTCTTTTTTTTTTTTTAATAGGTATGTTAGAAGATTAATTCTGCTTATCGGGTCTTTGATAGTATAGAATCTATCTCAGCCAAGCTTGAATTGCTGCTGCTTTTGTCAAAAGATGCCTAACAATGTCTTTTATGCCACAGAATAATATTCTGTACATACTTTAAATTAGTCAGAAAAGAGTCAGAAAAGTTGTAGAAATGCAGTGTAGCAGGATATAATCTGTCGGTGTAGGGAGACAGGTAGTCTATATGATCTTCTCTCTGTCTTAAGACGGTACAGATTTTCAAAAACAAAAATAGTGCCTAGACACCTAAGACCTCTTTGTTTTCAGTAGAAATGTCTCTAGATATCATGGGAGCCTTTGAAATTCCCCTCATATCTAGTATTTTATGTTTCTTTGCAAAAATTCTTGTCAGAGAAAATACTTGACGCTTAGATGCTGTTTATGTTGCAAGTGTTACTGTAGGAACAGGTTTCCGTGTTGATTTAATTCACCTCTGGTGTTCCTACAGGCATTGATTATGATTTATTGTATTGTATTATGTGCTTGCAAGCAGTATGACTACAGATGCACACATATACCTTCAGGAAGGCACACAAATTGTCAGAATTGTCCTTGCATGAACTGGAGCAAAAGCAAAGGGAAACAAGGCAGTTTGCCTTGAGACAGGGTTAATGTAGTTTTTCTCCATATGGTTCAGTGTTTTCCAAGCACCTTCTTCTCTCCCACCCCCTGTCCCCTTACCTTACAGATTATAAAGAAGCAGAAGAGCAAAACTGAGCAGGCCGAAGCTGACTTTGAATGGCCACCATCCCGGAGCAGTGGCCTGGCGTCTGTTGCTGTCTCAGACCAGAGTATGCTGACTTTTCCAGGGAGCCGCAGGGGCTCCTACACGTTATGGGTGAGTGACTTAGCACAACTGCTGATGTTTTCTGCTGCTCAAAACTGGAAGACTGACATCAGGGATAAGTATACCTACTGCCTGGAATGGTACGTAGAGACTTGCAGAGAACAAGCATTAAACCTGTCTCTGAACAAACTGTCGCTCAGCTGCGTGCTTTCCTAGCACATCACAGGCCATGGAGGTACAGCACAGGCGTCGTGTTTGTATTGGTGAGTTTGTTGGGGAGGACCAAGTTTGTGATATGAGCAGTCTTGCTGCTTGAGTTGAATGCTAAGAGGAATCAATGCCTCGGTTTTTATGCTCACTTAGCTTTTATTTGGATTTTTGCTGGGTCTTATATTTTCTTTTGTACAATGTTAGATTTCTGTAATATTTTCTTTTCCTCCTTAGCCATCGTAAAGAAAACAGCCATCAACAACAAACAAAAAGTAAACCCAACTGTAGAGCACCATTTGTGTCTTACACTAAAGATTATTTCCTTCTTCTTTCATTTATTTCTCAGCACAATGCCTTTAGCTCCTGCTATAAAAGCTGAGGAAAATCTGACAAGCTGCATTAGTAACATTTTAAGAAGAGCAGCACGGGAAAGGAAGTGAAAATAAGCTGTAGGCTTGCATAGGCTGTTATACAGTCGGAGAGGGAGGACAGTGACAGATGAGTTCCAGTGCATTTTGATACAGAGGTTTAAGCTGCTGCTCCCAAGGTTCCTGCTACTGTGCCAGTAGCCACCTCTCTCCCACTGAGCAGAACCACCAGAATTGAAGATGAGCTGTGCCTTAGTTCTCAGCTAAGTTTTCTAGCTTACACTGCCAGTGAAAATAGACAGATGCCAGAATGTAAGACTGTGGGACAGAATTGCTGAGATACAGACTCACATTCTCATCCCCCACCTGTTTCCAAATTGAAGGAGTAATGCCTTTAAGCTGCTGCTGTTAACCAAGTGATCCCAAGTCAGGGTGAGTGTGTTTTAAGTGCTTTGCCCTGTAGCTCTGAGGCAACTTGCTTGTGGAACGTAGGAGCCAGGAAAGGGAGAGTTAATTTTGTGTATAATTCAACTGAGTTTTCTTTCTGGAGGGAGAACACGCTGTTCAAATCCTCAGTTTTTACATCAGAGCCTGTTGTTCTGCATTTGGAGAGTTAACTTTGAACTCAGCACATTCTGAAATTCTGTTCTGAAGGAATAAGTTTGAGTCTCTGGGTTTTTTTGCCAGTGGGAGGCTCATTGGTTTGAGAAATAATAGACTTTGTGGAAAATACTGGAGTAGCATAAATGTCAGGCTAAAGTGAGAAAAGCCTCAACAAACAGCTTCAAAATTTCTGCAGCCAGCAGTCAGTACTAGAGATCCAGATGTGTACAGTACTTTAAAAAAACTTTCTACTTCTTTACAGGATCTTTCACTGCATTTGTCACCGTTTGGTCCAATTGTCTTCCCACAGTGCATTAAGGAACATGAATGAACTTGGCCATCTGGTCTGGATTTTCTCAGTCCTCCCATAAATTCAGTTTCTGCCTTTTGCTTTCCTAGGTTTTTTATTGTTTTCATTTGTCCTCTCAAGTGCACATGTGTTTATTTTTACTTTGCTTTGAATGAGGAGAATTTTCTTAGTATAACCAGACACCCTTGGAAAGGTAGCATAGCTCCAGTTGCTCCCGTAGCTAATATAGTTGCAGTTATGTTAGCCTGTTAGGCTAGCAGAAATAAAGTCGTAGGAGCTCTGACAAAGGGTTAGAGCTGCGTACTGGAAAGCGTACTGAACGGCAATTTGTGCAGAGCAAACATAGAGCAGTTACAGCCTGCTTGATTCTCATCTACAGTGGTGGAACAACCCAAATTCTTTTTCCTGAGCTTCTTTTCCATTCAACTTTGATTTCATCCAGCTATGAACGCTAGGTGTGCGTCTGTCAGCAGAGTTGCAGGACCAAACTCCGTCAGTTACTCCCCTGTATATCATCCGAGAAAGTTATCTTTTCTGCCAAAAGAATTGCAATATTTTTTTTCTTTCAAAAAACCTAGCTTGTACAGAAGCTGGTAGAGAGGCCCTAGGGCCATATGCTCTTTCCAGGCAAAGGTCCCTACAGCCTCCCAGCTGGATTTTGGAACTCTTGAGTCCAGGTGTGTAACAGCATGGGCTCCACTCCAATAACTTAAGTTTTCTAATTTTCTAACTGATGACATTATGTTCACCAAAAACCCCCAAACTCTTGATTTGTGTACACAACCTACCATGGAGCGGTGTGTGTTGCCTTGGTTTGAGCAGAGATCTGCCTACAATGATGAAAAACCTTTCATATTAGTACATGCCACAGCTAAACAGGGTGCTCTTGCAGCAGATGTATTAGGGTAGGTGTTCCTAGCGTAACCAAGGTTTTTGTAGACAGACTGTGTGGCCACAACAACTCTAAGCAAAGCAAAAAAAAAAAAAAAAAAAAAAGGTGTGCATTTTTTTTCTATCAAAGCTACCCAAGTTGATTATTACTGGGTTAGAGTTTTGTACATGAACCTGTTTCCCAATAAGGATTATTTAAGTAGAGCTTACTCTCTCTAAGGCTTTCTTTGTTACCTATCAAACAAATTAGTACTTAAAGCAAGCAGAAGCAGGGTAGATTAAATGAAAGGGAAGAAGAAACATGATTAACAGAAAGACAGACATGCAAATGAAAGAGAGGTAACGATAGAAAATCTTAAGGCAGTTAGGATTTCATAACTTAAAACTGGAAATTTATCTTAGAGCAAATATTTGTATTTGTCTTCTGTGTAGAAGATAATACGTGCAATTTCGCTAGCACAATAAAGCTAGTAACATACAGTTACTTAGGGCAGTTGCGTGCTTTAACACTGGCCTTTAGAAACCCATGTTTATTATTGCATTGCATTTTATTACCAAAGTCACTTGCTTTCAGTGGGGGGAGCTGTAATAATTCTAGATATAACAGTGCAGTCATACCCACCAAGCAGTTTTTCTTTTAATCACAGCTATTTGTGTGCTGCTCATCCATATCATCCAGAAACTTCCAGTGGTCTCTGGAAGCCCTGCATTACCTCCCTGCTCATCCAAAATCACTTGCTTTGAAATCATTAAATAGGTTAAACTGCCTCTTTGTAGTATGAAGTAAATGCTGTATGCGGAGAACTTGAGCTGTGTAAGCTGGGTGCAGCACTGTGCCAAGAGATCAACTGCATGAGACCTGCTCGACTGGAGCGAGGCCTGTTGATCTTCACGTTAAGGAACACACACGCACGTGGCATCTCCCAGAAATATATTGTTGATTGTTTAACTGCAGTACTATGTGTGGTAGTAGCTATAGATACTGTCTTTTCCTTTTTTTCCTCTTAGATTTCTATGAGATTGCTTGCCCATGCTAAAAATAGTGATACAAGGCTGAATTTTTATTTCCCCATCTCATAAAAAGAGATGGATGGCACCATCTGTTTCTCATTACCAATAAGCAAAGGCTGTACAGTGTTGAGATAGGAGGAGCTTCGAGCAATGGGCGGATGCTTCTCTGCTCTCTCAGTCCATTTCCCCCATACATCACTGCCAGTCAGAGCAAACGACCAGTTGGCATATTGTGTCCTATTTAAACATTGATGGAGTGCAGGCATCCTGGTCTGTTCTCAGCACTGTATATTAGTGGTCTTTATTTTACAGCTAAAAGATTGCATATATAAACAGAAGCTCATCCATAATTTATAGTATATAAAGTAGCTAGGGATATAGGGAAAAGGAGGATTTCATTAAATACATATTATGATGCACCTCAAGGGAAGCAGAAATTTACTGGTTAAGCTAATTACAAGGTCCACAGTGTACCGACAGTACTTGTGGGGTTTTTTTCTTTTTTTTTCCTTTGATTTCTTTTAAAGAGAAGGTAGGTTTCACAAGCCTGAGGTCCAACACTTCTTTGGAAATCCCTGGAGGTTTTGCAGGTGTTCTATACCTTTTTAGGTTTGTCTCAAACAAATATTTGAAGAAAACTTTTTTGAGGAGGAATCCTGTTTAGCAGTCATACAACACAGTGGGAGAGCTATTTCAGATGAGGGAGGCATAACACTGTAGGAAGTTGATACCAGCTGGCACCAGTTGATACCACCTGTCAACGACTCTGTATCAGAAACATCGTATTTCTGTCTAATTAATGAATGTGTCATGTCATAGGGAAGATGGAGTTTTTAGCTTTTACACATGAGCTGGGATCAGAAGGTTGCACAGAGTGTATTGCCGGGACCTGCTTCCAATGAGGCAGGCATGCATTTACCCAGAAGCCCATCAGATGGATCTTGATGGGTTATTTACTGTCTTGTTTCCTTCTAGAAGAAGCAGCCAAATGCAGCACCATCTTCTCTGCACAGAATGGGAAAGAACAGTACACTCTGAGATGGAAAAGCCCTTGGGACTTCAGAAAATAATGGGTCTTTTTTTATTAATATTTATTATGAGAAGATCCAGAGTTCTCTAAGTACTTTCCAGGTTACACATCTTACTGTCATGTGCTGACTTTGCAGGTGTAGCATTGTAGTTTCACTGCGAAAGTGATCTGGATTTCAGATCAAGACGGCCCTGTCCATAGTAACCTGGCGGATCTCCCTCCTTCTTCTGCAGCGGCAGAATAGGATACAATTCCTTTTGCAATTCTGACTCAGCAAGTAGTACCACTTTTTTAAGACTTCGGGTGGCTAAGTAATCACTGCAAGGCTAATCATGACAGCATTGTCCTTGTAAAGTTGTTTGTATAGTTTGAGTTCGTTTGAGGTATACCTCTAGCAGAAGGTTACCGATAATGGTTTCATAGTACCATTCATGCTCTTGACAAACATCCAAGAAGACAGTTTTGGATGCTAGGTATATGATCAAGCCCATGCAGGCCTAAATTCAGCTGAATTGAACTTACTGCCAGCGAACCAAGGTAAGTTTTAAGGCATGAAAAAGGAGGAGGAGAGACAGGACAGAGAAGGGTGTTCTTTCTCTAACGTTATTTTCCAAATAATTCAGGTCATATGTTGTTCTTTCAGCTTTGTTTTGTTTTAAAGATGCTATCCTGATACACTGCTGTGTATCACAAAGCTTTAAGATCTAACTTAAAACCTGTGATGCTCAGAGCTAGGCTGCCTGACAAATCTTACTTTATTTTTAGATGAAATCGGGGTGTATATTGTCACAGCAAGAAGCAAATAAACACAACACTTAAGGCTTCCTCTGTCAAGTGGGTGTTTGAGTGGGAGATACAGTGATTCTCTCTGATGGGTGAGTGCTCTGCTGAGCACAACTTCGTAGATGAGGGTCAGAACAGGACATGAAAGGTTGCGCAGGGCACTGAGCAACCTATAAATTAATGAAAAAAAGGAATTATGTTCAGTAAAGAGTATTCTCTTAGGAAAAACGGTGAGTTTATGTGTGAGGCTGCAATTAGACTCAAGACAAAAACGCCAGCTCACTTCCTTTTCCTACCCTTTTATACACAAGCAGTCTCCCAGTGGGGTACGTTAATGGCGACTTAGAATCATACTGTCCTACACCAGAAGCAGGGATACGGCTTTGCAGTTGCTCAGCTTTCTTCTCTGTAAGTAGTACGGTAATACTGTCATCACAGGATACTAACTGAGCTCTCACTGTCTTCAAATGAAAGGTGTTACACAACTGGGAAGCGTTTCCCTTTTTTGGTTATTGTTTTTTTTTAAAGAGATGTAATAGAATATTCCAAGCTTGGAGGAGGGAAGAAGAATGGGCAGTGGGGGAACATGTGAGAAACAGTAACAGCTAAATGAACAAGGGTACCTGTAAAGGCACTGCTTAGATTACAGTTGCATTGGTATATCTACCCTCTGTTCCTGTCAAAGCACCTAACTATTGATTTACCACAAAATTCTATAGACCTGTTCACATAAATCCATTACATTGATTGAACTATGCTATTTATGCTCCTAGCACTTTCCTAAATTGTTAGCCCCATAAGTACAATGAAAGGATGTTTATACTCATATTCTGGAACCAATATTTAAATACCCCTTCTTACTAGCTTACAAATCCCTTGCAACTGAAGGAATAGCATTTTCACATGTGGGGCCTGCTTCTTTTTTAGGGAGAGAGGGGAAGTCCCTCAAACATTATGGATTATACTTCTGTGTGGTGATGTGTAGAGCTACTTGCATGCTCAGCAGCAATGGCTTTGTTGGGGAATAACCTCCTGCAACCTCCCTTGCAACCCATCTCTGGATCTTCAAGGTCAGCTAATCCAAACTGAACCAAAATGAATGCACATCCAAAAGTGGCTCTACATATTGTTAAACAGCTGTGCAATTCATACTGCTGACAGGCCCGTTCCTGGCTAACTGAGCATTATTTTTGTACTCAAAGGAACAATGCTTTTAAGGGAATCGGCTGCCTGAGAGGCCAATAGAAGGATGGCAAACCAGCCAGTGCAGCCGGACTATGTCTGTGTCACTAGTGGAAAACAAGCCAGCTTGAGCAGACCCTGGAAGGACGTGCTCTAAGGCTTTTGCAGGAGAAGGAGAAGTCGTCTTAGCTTTCTCCCAGCCTGCTGTTCAAGGATTTGCCCTGACGGCTGGGATGTTCTGACTAGGGTTCAGTCAGGGCAAGAAGAAGGGAGTTTTCTTTCAGTTGATTGTGAAAACCTCCCATTCATCTGCCTGTTCTTGCCCTTTTTCAGAAGCCATAGGGTTGTTAACAGATCCTTTGCCACATACAAGATTAACTAAGGAACAGATGCTTGAAGCCCTTGGTATTTCACTCGCACAGCTAAATGTCTGGACTGCATACATTTGAGCAGAGCAAAAATCACTTCCAGGGATAAATAGGCACCATTTACTGTCTCCTTCCTGGTGTGGGAGTTTACTTACCAAAGGATGCATTAGCTGATGAAGCTTAAGGATTGCTACTGTATTTGCTCAGGCATGTGGGACCTGCTGGTTCTGTCTGTGCATTTATTGTATTCATAGAGCACAGCTGAGGAGTGGGCGAGGGTTTCTGCTGCACTGCCAGCAGGCACGGCCCTAGAATTTGCAGGTGAGGAGAGGGGACAGATAAGGCTGCATTTAAGTCATCTGCGTTTGTGCTGTCAGTGCTAGGCGGCTTCCCTGAATAAGCCAGGTAGTCCTCAAAGCCCAAATTAACAGCTGCCCTACGGGTCAGAGCTTGCACAGCGCAGGACTCTGCTGCCCAGACCCAGGTGCCCTCCCTGCCCTCAGCCTGGCTGTGGAGGTCCCAGTGACTGCAAGGGCTCCTGCCATGGTGACCCTGCCGCTGCCTTACCCTTGTGGCACCCAGCGTTCCCGGTCCCTCCTGAAGCTGGGAGAGTCCTTGATCTACTCTAAGTGCAGAATAAATTACAGTTTTACTGGTTAAACCAGACCAGAGAAATAGGAGGGTGAAATAGGAGGGAAGTGAGGAGGTCACATGCATGATCCAGAGTATCAGTTAGTTGCTTTTGGCACCACTTTGGATTCTCTTTAGAAGAAATAGGAATTACCCGTACTCTTTCATCTTTTGAGGAAGAATGTAGAGCAAAATCTTTATATTGTCTCTCTAAACAATATGCATACATGGAAGAGAGTTATTCAAGGTAAAGAATCCATAGATTATCAACATTAGACTCAATATTCACAAGTGTGGTTTTGTTTATAAAAAGTTGTTCTTTTAGTTATTTATTTTGTTTTTATTTGTTCAGTGTTCAGAAGCATGAACTTGTAAATCGTTGTAGAAGGAGATGGAATATTTATATTTATTAAGTAATAGGAGACATTGTATATGATTACTTTTTATTCACTCCTTCCTTCTTCAGTCTTCAGAAATCACATGGGTTTTGGTTTGGGTTTTGTTTTTTTTTTTGAAGACCAGCAATGAAAGAAGACTGTACATGCAACAATGATTACTTTTAGTGCTAGCCTAGTACAAGATGAAGTCTGAGTTCTCTCCTTCCAGACATTATAACTATGCAGCATAAATCCCCTGAAGAGGGATTTAAAAAGAGAATAATAATAATGTGTCTGGAATTTCTTTTTTGAAAAAAAAATCTCACAGCAGATGCCAGTAGGCAGGATTTAGTGGGGAACTCGTCTAAAGTAAAGTGTTTGGAAATGCTTGTCAATACTGTAACTATATTTTGCAAGCTGTGCTGTACTGCATAGCAATCCAGTATGCAGCACATGCCTCTGAGGAGCGTGTGCAGTGAACATAGCAAATGACCTGTTGGGTTGCAATGCCATCTGCTGATGTACAAATTTATTGCAGAAACTAACAGTTGCAGTACCTTGGTGCCTTGAGTGCAAACATACAGGGCAGCCTTGTAATTCATCACAAATAAGCACACCTAAAATAGCACCTGGCTAACAGGATTTTTTTGCTGAGGAACCAGAACTTCTGGTTAGAAAAGGTGCTGGTAGCTTTAGCTAGGAGGTAAGGATTTTCTTGATGTCTCGTGTCTTTATAAATCAGAACCAAAGCTCCTACATTCCTGCCTGCTTTTGAAAATTGTATTTAGGCTGATGTGTTATGTGGATACTTTTGGAAAATAGATTGGATTGGTTCTTCTGCCCTGAGATCTTGTTGCTGTCCAAGACTTCAGGCACTTGGTAAAGATTCAGGGCCATGACTCCATTTGGTCGGTAAATATCCCTTGTTCCAGTGCGAACCGATCCAAGAGCCTTACATCCAGGACTCTTCTCCCAAGTAACGGGTGAGAAGGACAAGAGGAAATGGCCTCAAGTTA
>JMFS01064471.1:0-25589 GCA_000699545.1 Podiceps cristatus
AATAAATAAATATACTATATTTTCCCCGTATGAATCCTCATTTTCTCCATCCTGTCTACTTTAACTTAAAATGTCAATCAATCTCTAGGCTATTTTATAGTTTTGTTCCAATTTATAGATGGGAGTTGTCTAGCTTTTTTTTTTTATAGCATTCTGCAATAACTAAATGAGGGACTGTGCTTAAGCAGAATTATTTTGTTGCATGAATCACACATACAAAATTAAATCACATTTTTAAACTCTTGAGCCCTGTTCCTATAATAATCAGCATCATGTATTTTGGTCCTACTCCTTCTGCTCATGGTTCTCAGCAATTCTCAGTGCATTTCAGTCTTTACTTTTTTGTACTCATTTTCTTTACTTTTGCCCTTCTAATCAGGACTCTTGTGTGCTCTCAGCCCCTTGCTCCCCAGGGAGCTATAGCCAGCTCTTCCAGAACCTGACTCGGTATCTACTTTGGGGTGGACAGGCTGCGGTACAGACACTGCTGACTCCGTTGGGTATATCTGTGGTATGGAAGAGGCTCTGAGATGAGCAGTTTGGGGGAGGAGGATGATGTTCCGCATACTTATGTCCAGGCAGATGAATTCCCGGTCTGGCATTAAAACAAAAATCTGCACGTCCAATGTGCAGCTGCTGTATTGGATGCCCAACACATTTAGACTGCAAAGCACCAGGTTATTTAAGGTCTCTTACTGCAGTCCATTAAGCATTAAGTCCATTAAGTCTTGTTAAGCTCTGGTTTAAGGAAGACAAGCACAAATATATTAAAGATAAATGGACTCAGAAACTTTATTACTCACTCTTGTTCATGATCTAAACTATAACAGTATGCCAGCTTTACCTGCATTATGTCATGTGAGGAATCTACGGTGAGGAGGGAGGACTGAGGCTGATGAGGAAGAAGTGTCATTGCCATGGCTTGATGCCTGAAGTAAAAAGTGGCCAAAGTGATCATGGGAACTTAATAGCAAGGTATCAGCATCATATACCATACTGCTCAAAATAGTCCAATAAAAGGCTAACTGTGTTACTATTAAAAAGAGGGTGTGTGTGTGTGTATATGGAAACACAGAGAGAAATAATGAAAAATATGTGGGACATTGGGAGTGAATCTCAAAATATATTACCTCAGTGCTAAACATGAGTCAAAAAAAGGAAGTCAAATTGACCCTTAGGAATTATGAGGAAAGGGGTGAAGAGTAAAACGGACAGCATCATTTTGCCACTGAGTATGCAAATGCCCAGATTTCAGTGTTATGGGCAGATCTGGTTGCCTCTGCTTGGAAAACTCATAGTAAAAGTAGATGATAAGAGAGAGAGAGGAAACATCTTCTCATGTAATGGCAAACTTATTTTCATTTCCTCAGTTTGGGAAAATGAATGCTGTTAGTAAAGCAAAAATGTTTTACTGTTAATTAAAATGCAAGGATTTACAGAAAAGAGAGCTTAAAAAATAAAGGAAAAACACATTCACACACTGTGTAATTAAATCATGGAGCTCCTTGTTCCCTGAAGCAGTAAAAGTACCAATAGAGTTATTTAAATGGACACTTTAACGGTTCATTGATGGCTATTCTATGCCACAACCCAGTGTCCCCACAGACGGGAGCGAAGGTGGAGGGGGATGTGGGGCGCATTCTCTGCACACCCTGTTTCGTCTGCTCCTCTCAAGGTGCCTGTGGCTGGCTGGGGTCAGGACAACTAGGCTGGAAGGGGCTTTTGGCCAGCTCAGTGGAACAATTCAGTTACCTAAACATATATCTAGTGCTGTTCGCAATAATATACGGCATCCCCAGCCCCTGCTTGCCAGTCCACAAGGTCAGGAGCTTGCCACTGGCCCTGGGCTGTACTTGCTGCCTTCCTGTGTTCTCCTTGGAGTGCCTCAGAAGGCACCTGTCTTTAAGCAGCTGAGGTGAACTTTAGCATCCCAAATCTTGTACTTCACCCCAGCTAAGGATGCTCTGTGATTCGGAACTTCTGCTCTCTGGAGGGTTTTAAAAAAATCCAGTGCTTAAAGCTTTTGCAACTAGTCAACACAGATTGTGTGCATCACTGTGCAATCACTGTCACACTTGGACTGGTATTAAAAAATACGTATTAAATTTTATAACACACCAATATAATTTTACAGTACATTAAGACATGGATAAACATTATTTACACAGTTCGAGAGTAACAAGCAGGCCTTCACTGGGCTGTGTTTAAGGTTTGGATGTGTTTCTAGGGCAAATCAAGAAGTTCTAAAGCAAGAAAGGAACTGACCTGTTCTGATATTTTTTTTTTTTTTTTTTTTTTTTTAATCTGTAAAAAATTTAATTGGAGGATACAAGCTACAGGGAATTTCATTTAGGATGTTTAGGAAAAGATAGACCTATGTCTTATATTTATCTAGGTTTATATCTTATATTACAGATGAGTAGTTACAAAAGAACACTGCATGTGTGCCTTTTGAATTGAAGAGGCTTCCTTATTCTCCGTTATCACTTGAACTCATGCATTTCACAATATTTGCTTATCATAATCATAATTCATCTGTCTGTAAGAGGATTTGTATTCTTTTAGCCTGAGGTAAACATGTTCAACAGCCTGGTTTTAGTTGGCATGCTAAAATTAAGCAAGAAGTTCTCACAAATATTTAGATATTACTGAGTTATAATAAATTCCTAGTAGATAATTATACTTGCTCTCTTCCAAACCAGCCTTCATTTTATTTTTTAATGCTATTGTTAGTTGTGTATTGGGTAGTTGTTTGTCTTTTGAGGACAGCAGAATAAAGGGATTTACCAAACTCTTCTGAAAATCTGAACACTGCAGTAATATTCAGACCTTTTAAATAATTTATTGAGAGCTCAGCCAACAGTATAAAATTTTCATGTATGGGTATCAAACAGACAACCTCACATAAACTTGAAAGGCATGAAAAATAAGGTTAGGCTTCAAAACGGAGGTCAATATTCTCTGGCCTAGAGTAATAAAAAGGTAATCACAATAACATTTAATCTTTTTTTAAGAAAAACCTTACGTTGGCACATTTTATAGAAGCATGACAAAATTTGAATTTAAAACTTAATAAGGAGATTGGTGGTGGCTGAATAAGGACACAAAACTGTTTCAACCAACATAGACCGGTGACCAGGCTTGCTCCATACCTTTTGTAGCTGGTGGGGTCTAGGAATGACCCTGGTACTCTTCCCATCTCCTCCTGGGGCTTTGGGTAAGAGAAATAACACACTATGACTGGCAAAATACGTTTCACAATTATTTAAGTCAACCATCATGTATGTACCGTTGAAGTGTATGTTGCCAGCTGTTACGTTATGCTACCGTCTCTCATATCAACAATATTTTGTTGCACAGAAGTGAATTTTAACAAATAATATGATTGGGTTTGTGTTACATAATGAGGATGGCCATTTATAGTTTCAGTTTAACTGTTATAGGAAATGGTATTTAGATGGTCATTCTTTTTTTGGCTATAGTATGCAATGTAATTCTGGGGTTGAATTTTGACTGTTGGTGAATTCTGCTAGACACAATTTTCAGAGACATAGCTAATGTACATTTTTCTGAAATGGATTTTGTTTCATATCCAGATTGGTTTTACTGCTTAAACTTCATTAATGCTGTTCAGGGCTCTGTGAGTTATCAAATGGAGTAACAGACATTTGCTGATATCCTTTGGAGCTTCTTGGTACTACAACAGTGCTCACTAAGTTGCTAAGCGTTAATGATATGTTTGGTACGGCACAAGAAAGACGACAAAGATAGTCATTGTCTCTAATGTCCTCGGGTGAGCTCTGGGTGCTGGGATGCTTCATTCTTACCCAGCTCCCTCTGATGTGGACATCTAAACAGAAGCTGAATAATTAAGTTACTCTCTGTGTGTGGCTTTTGGTGGTATTCACCTCAGTTTGGGCATCTTCAGTGTTGACATCTACAGCTGAGCTTCACAGTCTAGGCTCCCTTTATAATGGTGGGGAGAATCAGGCATTTCTTGAGTGTGATTCATCTGGCCTGTTTTAGACATCAACATTAGGGTGAGATTTATAGGCTAAAGGGGTGACATAAATAGATATGACGTTCTCAGGAGCTTTATATAGCAGTAGCACATATTCACTGGGCCACTGACTGAAACCTCCATCTCCTCCTTCCACGAAGGCCGCCCCAACTGCGGGAATCAAGAACAAGCCTCTCTCTCTGTGCCAGCTGATACTCACTTTTCCCATACAAAATGCAATGCCTGCAGTTGAGGGACAGGCTGGGCCACACAGACACTGATGTTTAAAATATTTTAGGATATTTGCTTGGGAAATGTGGGTTTGAATCTCTTGTCTAGGTGAGAGCCTTAATTACCCATCTGTTGGCTAAGAAGCAAGCTTCTATGGCAGTGGCCAGTCTTATCCCTCCTCTGTCAGGTCCTTGGGCTGTGCCAGTGTGTTTGGTGATGCCAGCTGGAACAAAGTACCTTGCTGCTCAATGTGGCCAAGTTTCCGGTGGCTTTGGGTATGGTCAGAAACATATTTAAGTGAGGGATTTTGATGCATGAGAAGTTAGGCTCTTGGATCTAATTTTGGAATCATGCACCTGGTTTAGGTGCTTGAGTCTGTTCACAGGTCTAAGCATTGGACTCTGCTTTTGGTGAGATGCAGGCTCTGAGGCATCTCAGACCTTATAAAAAATGTGACCAATCCTCTGTAGTTTAGAATAAACTCTGGTTATATTGCTGCTGATGTCATTATCACTGTCTTGTTAGGAACTTTCAAAAAGATGTTATAAGTAGTGTCTCTGCAAATAGTTCTTTCACAAGGCTGATAGGCTACTCTTTGCATCAATGACAAATGATGTCTCTGTATATCATGTTACTGACATCTTGCCACACATCTGCAATCTATTTTTAGTTCTCTGTTGCTCATTACCAATTTAGGAAAGGAATTGAAAAGCTATGGAGACAAAGAGATTTGATGGAGCATAGGACAGAACCACTGAAACTGGTACCATAACACAAAGCAATTCCAGATCTCATTTTAAGCTGTCTAGAGCAAGGTTCAAAGCTTGTGCGTTTTTACTCCCCGCTTCCAAGTGCTATTGGTAACTGGACTTACTGATGAAGGTATCACAGGTTTGCGATGGTGCTATTCAATGCACCATCAGTCCACCTTCAAGAAAAGTTCGCTAGTGTGCAGTTGCGAATTTAGTGCTTTGATGTGGCCTTTAGAAAACCATTGCTTAAGTGAGAATGCGTTCAGTTGTAAGAGTGCTGTCCCTGGCCCATGTCTGTTTATTTAACCATGCTGAAATGTCTGTCTCTTTTGTTTTCTCACACCTACCTGGGGAAAATCAAAACCAGCATGAGTAAGAATCCTGTGGGTTTTCTGCTTTTGGTTTTGCTGGATGAGGTGTAGACCTGTGATTCACACTGTTCTTGGGTATCTGTCTGGCATTCATACTTGAAATTGCTGCATAATTATGAATTCCTGGATTTTGCTTTTTTTTGGAAAGCAAAGTATTTCTCAGCAGTAAAAGTTAGTTTGTCAACATATATGTCACTTATTTTTTTAAATTCCTTCTTTTTTACTAATAATGTTCTGAGTGCAATTAAGTGTGTACAGTTTCTGGATTCTTGTAACAATCCATACTCCACCATTAATTTACAAATACACTTATCAGCATGCTATTTTGAATTCATACCTCTCAAACTCTGAGTACTTATAGATTGCTCATCACTGCGGTGCCCAAACAGTGCACCTCTAAATAAGGCATCAGAGCGTATTCTCTTCTTACTAGCAATTTCATCTGTAATCAGCATTTCAAGAGTATTTTAAGGATTTTGGCTTAGCATTATTTGTGCCCTGTAAGACAGCAGTACATGCTGGGATGGATTTACACTTGGGCCACTTGTGTTTGGCGTTGCATGATGGTAGCAAAAAGACACCATTGTCTAAATGAGAGGACCAGCTTGGGAAGGGATGAAGAATATCTTTCATGGGTTGGTTCACCTTTTGCACAAACCATTCCCAGCTTGCTGGGACTGCAGGTAATGAGTCCAGAAATCCACTCTGGGGCTCAACTTCATTTCTACTTTTAAAGCCATTGTGAGCAAAGCCAGAGAGGGAAAATTCGGAACAGAAGGAGGCAGGTATGGGCTTTTGACCCAGTCATGTTGGCCAACAGATGCCGAGACACAGACCACCATGGCATGTGCCCCTGACAGAGCTCCTCGTGATTGCTGGGCTGCTGTCCCCCATCCCAGCTCCACTTCTGAGCTGATGAGGTTGCTGCCCATCCCAGCTCTGTTTCTGAGCTGGCAGGGCTCGTGCTGGGGGCAGCACAAGACCCTGCTGCGGGGTGACCTCTCACCGGTCCTGGTGGTGCGGTGGGGCCGCGTGAATGGATGAGCTGTCTCTGCTCTGCCTACTGCAACAAGCTGGTGCCTCTCTCAGCTGCAGGGAGAATGTGCAGCGCCAGGTGACGATTCGGGCATGAGGTGGTAACACACTACGTACCAGGTGGTTTTAAACAATAGTTGTGACCACTTCCAGATGCCGGTCAGAGATGTGGTTTTGGAGTAGGTGACTAGAGAAGGTGTGTTAGCTTTGATGTGCCTGTTGTCATCCTCCTGGCATGCTGTGTGCCCACTGTCTATAGGAGTCTCATGGGTAACTTTAACCAAATCCAGCGTTTGCTGATGAGGCAGCAGAAAATGAGACTCAGAGGATGGACTGTCTCTGTGCTGGTCTCCTGAGTGAATTTGTTCAGGAGTGAGTTCTTCTTCCTGCTCTTCTGAGCTGTATAAGGGAGTCAGTGTTTGCAGAGAAACGTGTGAGCTCGGGTGGTCCCAAGTGCACTGCCTTCGGATTGCGTTCCCACTGCTGGCTGCTCGGGGAGTGTTAAGCTCTGCTTGGCTCTGAATGTGGTGTGACGTTGACAGCCTTTGCTGTACTTGATGTTAGCCTCCATTTATTTTTGCAGTCTCCTGTGAAAGCCATGGCACTGTGGAGGAACAGAGGCCTCTCTGAACAGTGCCATTGCACACCTGGCTTGCATTATTTAGAGACTGGTATATTTTTGAGGAATCAAGCAAAAAACCAAATGACTTCAGTATAAGTAATTTATTTCCTAAGAGGAAATTTCTAGCCATGGCTCAGGTGTGCAATGATGTAATACTACAGTATTATAAGGAACTGACTTTGACATTGAGAACAACCTAAAAAAAGCCTGTCCTTGCTTTGATGTGGGGAAGTCTCATTTTGGGAAGTCGGCTGTCTGCAATGATCCCATTTCACATACCAAACTTCTTTTCTGTTTTCTTCATGCTATACAAAACCACAGTTTTACACTGCAGTTATGTATTTTGACTCACATGAACACTATAAGGGGCTTCAAAGATTTTTACCTTTATTAATTCTTTCTTGAACTCTGTTAAATTTCCACTCTTGCTGTTTCATGTGTCATGTCTGTATGTCTACATCTAGTCCTTTTCATTGCCTTAAAGTTTTAAAACTGACTGTTGTCAACAGCAGCTGCAAATTTCTGTATCTATCAGCCCTCTTAATGACATTTAGCTGATGATAAAGAGCAGCAAAATTTGGTAAGACCTGTCAGTGGCAGATATCTCCAGAAATTGTCCCCTTCCTCCACTTGGCAGTTTTTCTGCCTTTACAGTTTAGATGCATTGACTGTACTACTTTGAATATTTTGATTATTGGTCAAAACGCAGCTACCTTTTCAGAGACTAAATCAGTCCCTCAAGAGAACATAAGGCAAATTTTATGCAATTACTTACACAAATTAATAGATTTCTATAATACTATATATTATGTGTAGCTCATAAAACTGGAAACAGTGAAAATTGTGTCCATATGTCCAGAATGAGTTTCTTAGAAATATCAGAAAATATAAAAAACCACCACTTTCTTTCTTATTATGCTGCTACCTCCACCTGGGGTATAATTTCAGCGGCATCTTTGCCAGCCTCCTTCTTCCTGACCCGCTTCTTCCTGGAGGCATGTCAGCTCCTGGCATCACCGCAGGCTCCACTGCTCCTCGTCTCACGGGAGGCACCAACTCCAGGGCTCTCTCAGAAACCTGGCATGGGAAGTGCAAGGCATCTCCAGAGAAAGGCTGCCACATCCCCTCCGTTCCCAAGGAAATAACACCCCAAAGCTCCCTGGAGTTGAGTGGCGTTGGCAGGACGAGGCCAGCCTGCGTGCTCACTCACCTGGTCTCTGTGGCAGCTCTAGGTGAGCACAGCAGCATACACGTGCTGAGAGTGCCGTTGGCAATTCTCCGCTTTCTTTTTGAGGAAAATGAACCCGGGGCTTCATGATTTTCAGAAATACACTTATTTGGGAAAAAAAAAAAATATATGACCACAACCATTGTACAGAAAGAAGGGGAGGGCAAAGTGGCACTGGAGGCTACTTTTGTTGTACTTTCCAGCACTGACATGTTTTGTTTTTTGCGTTTTTTTGGAGGTATTTTTGGGGGGGAAGGTGGGGTGGGGTGTTGTGGTTTTGGTTTGTTTTTTTTTTTTTTTTATGTAAACATTTCCTAAGCTTTTGCAAAGTAAACTGAAGTTATCTATCTAACCCATTTCATATCCATCATGCAAACACTGTTCACATGATTTAGTAGGCAGAGTAAGAGATCATAGTGGGTTGCCATCTGGATGTCAACCAGCGTGTGAGGCTGACCCACACTCTGCTATTGCCTTTTACAGGTGGTTTTGTGCCTGGTCTCTCCCACTGGTAACTGTGCAGGTCCCTCATACTGAACATCTCCTCCAGGGTTCCCAGGTCACAGCTGCAGATCCCACCGCCTCCTTTCCATCATCTTCTCTCTGCTGCTTTGTCCAGCCATAGTCCTCTCTTCTCCATCACTCACCAGTTCTCCAAGAAGTCTCTCTTCTCCTCTGCCCAGTACTGGTTCCAGTGTCACCACCTTCCCCATCCCAGTTTGCTCACTGTCCTCTTGCCCTCAGGTCTGTTTTTGTGTCTCCTTGGTTTAAGTTATTGGGGGTAGTGTTGATCAACTTTAGGAACAACTTAATTTTTTTGACATTTTGGACACTTTGCAGTTTTTTGAGAAGTGAGATTCTGCTGAATTGATGTTTTCTCATTAGGAGGCTTAGACTCTTAATTAAGATCCCTTTCTTTCCAATCAGTGGACATGACTTTCTGCTTTAAAACACTGAGAAACTTCCCAGCTCAAAACATCATCAGAAATTATATCCCCACAAAAGACTCTGACAAAGCAGTATAGCTGGACTGAAATATATTTCATGGGATGTATTTCAGTGAGCTCTATTAGTCAGTGAGCACTCTAAGAGCGTTAAATGAGGACAGGCTCTCCAGAAATATTTAGATGCTAAAAATGTCTATGAGCATGTGTGAACTCTGATTTTTCTTGTGTGTGTGTATATAATATAATTAATATAATAGTTTTCCAGGCTTGGAGGACAGCTGTCACACTTCAAAGTGCAAGAGATGCTGAAGGCAAGGGACACTGGAATTTTTTCAGCCAGGGCAACGTAACATTTTCCTCTAACCTCATCTCAGAAATGAATGAAGTGTTTTGACTGAAATTCCTTCTCCCTTAAATAACTAAATAGTTTGAGGCAGACACCATGAAAAAAAAAAAAAAAAAAAAGGCCCAAGAGGGTAAAAATTGGCAAAGATCTCAGGAACTGTAAATAGAAAGAAATGTTGGGCAACTTTTAAAGTAGCTATTATCAGCCTTGCTTCTAATATTTGCAGTGTGCTGCTGGTTGTTCCCAGTGCAGCCCTCCTACGTTTCTCGGGAAGATGTTCTCAGTCCCTCTCACTGGGCTATTTCAAGGCAGCCAAGGGCTTCCTATCCACGCCTGGACTATGGGCTACCAGCTCCCACAGCCTCTCCACAAGCTGCCTTCCTATCCATGGTGTGAGGAGTGCGACAAGTCAAGCAGGGGCTCCCCAGTCACCCAGTGCAGCATCCGGATTGCTGGCCATGGGGTGCTGCTCTGTGGGGGGTGGCAGGGCCCAGCATCTCCCCTGCCCAGCTGAGCAGTCCCAAGGCTGGGAAAGGCTCCTCGCTTCTTTACTTACCCAAATTCTCCTCCCAAGGAAGGGTCTTGTGGAGGATGGAGCAGAGCCTGTTTGGACTTGTAGATGAGACTCACTGCTATGTTGCCCATGGGGTGCTGTGGGGCAGGCAGTGGGGCTGTACCAGGGTCCCTCTTGCCTGCCCAGCCCAGGGTTCCCCATGCAGCTGAGCCCCTTCAGATGTTTTCCAGGGTCCAGGTGGGTCTTAGCTTCAGCCATTGCTCCTGAAGCTCTGGATATTTGGTGTCAGCTTCACAGGGCATGAGCCAGTGTAAAGGCAGAAACAAAGCCTGGCAGAGGGGATCTCAGAGGACTCTTCCTGTTGCTGTTGGAAGGGGAAGAGAGAGCTCTCAGTAACAAGCCCTAGTCCCAACAAAAAAATCACGGTCCTGTTGCTGGGCTGTACATTAGCACAGCTTTCCTGTTCTTGGTCATTAATGCTTGGCATAGTGTGTGTTTTCTTTCATTTTATGGGAATTTGATGTATTTCACGACTGGATAGAGGAAAAAAAATCATCACTGAGAATGTCATGATTAATTTTTTTCCTCTTGAAGAACTATGAAATTATTCTGAAATGTATGACACGTGTATAATAACAGCCTAGTGTTCTGTTTTTAAAAAATGTGCTAGAGGCGTTGTGCAGTTTCCCAGAGGCTTAATGAGGGAGCCATACTGTGTTGGAAATTTTTCAACAATAAAAATTGACCTATTACATGCTCATGTAAAATGAGGGTTGACAATCACACAAATATGTCCAAAATCAAATACAGGCATTGTAAAATATCACTTCTTTCCCAGAGAGAAACTGGTCACCTGTTCACAGTAGGATTTTGCATTATATCCTATTCAGTAAAGAATAAGATGCTTCCCCACAGGGAAACAAAATGGCAGCAAAGTACTGGCCCGGTGCCCTTCTATCAATGCTTTTCACTGACTGTTTTGCCAAGTCTTCAGAAATAACGCATAGGCATATTTTTTCAACATATGTTTTGCCTCTTTGTTGGTTTAAAACCACAAAAGGAAGAAAAGGTTCCAATTTATTTGCTACTTCATCATCAAACACAGGAAGAATTCATTGTTTGCTTGTTTGATTTTCTTTTTCTCTCCATAACACTTCTTTTATTTTCTAAAAATCTAGTCTCTTTTGTCATTCTTTTAACATATATCTCAGAAGTGGCCGCCTCTTAAAAATTGAGCATATGGCTCTGAACCTGTGTCTGCATTCAGGGAAGTGTCTAATGCAAAATACTGAAATTTGGAGTCGAGAGCAGAAAATTTGGATTCAGGAATTATTCAGTGTATTATTGAATAATCAAAGAAAATAAGATAAATACAAAGAGTTGAAGAATAAATTAAGCATGGTAAATATTGCTCCTCTGCTCAGAACAAATTAAGCCCCTGTCCATGTTTGCATGTTCTTTAGATATTTAATAGTCAGTTTATGCCAATGTGTACCTCAGATGAAACACTAAATGATTGTTGGGATTAAAACCCCTAACCGATTCACTGTTGAATGTATGTCACCAGTGAATGTACCAGCAGTCACCTCGCAGCACCTTGCTTCGGTTCCCTGGCCAGTCACTGGCTCATGATGTTTCCAGCAAGGGAGAGCAATACAGGGAGGTGGAACGGGATGTTGGGAGAGAGCAAAGTTTATCAGTAATCCCTGTCAAGCACTGATCTCTGTGTGTTAAGGGTGGGTGGGGAAAGGATTAAAATACGAAAACATAACCAGCGTGGTAACTAAGGTCTTGATGCATCTTCAGTGTACAAGGCTACAAGTTATGGGATCCTTCTTCAGTAGGGACATATTTTTGTGTGGATCTCCTCTGGCAGGTTCTTTGCCTTGGCAATATAGGTTTTTTTTTTTAAAAAAAAACAAAACCGAAAAACCAAAAAACCATAAAACCCCAACACAAAACAAAAAAACCCAAACAAAAAAAAACCCCAACCAACCGGAAAAAAACCCAAAAAACCCCCCTCTTTGGTAGGCCATAGATTTGCAAGATTTGTGGATAAAGATTTACAACAAATAATGTAGCAAGGGATGATATTAGGCAGATGAAGGTGAGGAGAGAGAAGAAAATTTGCCTCATTGTAAAGCTATCGAATTAATTTTTCATAAAATTTTCTAGTTCTGATTTTCAATTCGGAAGTATGCGACCTAGTGTTAGAATATAAAAAAAACAAAATAAAAAACCCAACAAATTGACAGGAGACTATTATGAAGCAAAAAAGATTGTGTGCTGTTGTAGGATTAGAGAAGTCATTCTGGCCATAGAGAATATTGCACTTATATTGTATGAAAAACCTAAGTCTATCACTTAATAATTTAGGTCTTTCCAAGACAGAACTACTGAAGCTGATAAATATTGCAAGATTTGTCAATTCTAACAAAGAGTATATAGATTTTAGTGTTACTTGCAGGTGATATTTGGATGATTACTGCTAATATCTAAGAATCTCCTAAAATACATTCATGGGTTACTCAAATTCACATACTCTGTAATGACTCAGGCACCCATATAGGTTAAGTGTATAATACTGTAATATATATGATAACTATTACCTAGCACTCTAGGTCCAGTGAAAACAATACTATAATCCTGCTTATTTCGTTGCTTTTACTATATTCTGATATCTTGATGATTACTTACAAGCCATATATTCCAACGCTGTTTGTCTAACTCGTTGTGCATTTAGTGTGCGATGTAGTTTTGTGCTTCTAGCAAAGGCAACTTCCCAAGCAGAGATGGCTGTGACCACCCTTTTGGAGTTCATTTCAGATCCTGTTGTAATGCTCAATTTGTGTCTGGTTGCTGCTGAAGATAATTACTGGTACAGGACTTCTGATTCATTTAAAAATAGAAGCTGAGTCAAACACAAATAAATGCCTGTTTACCCGTAAACCAGTCAATTTTCTTTAAGTAAACCCCGAGGAAGTTGTACAGGAGCATACTGAAACTTGGCACACACAGCTTGAACGCCTAAGTTATTTGGGCAAATTACATTGGAAGGCCAATTTAAAGTCAATGATGTGTCATAAATACTGGGGGAATTCAGATGAATTTGCTGTACTGAATGATGGTATCTCATTCAAGTGCAAGAGTCTGCTCACATATCGTGCATAGAATCTTAAGTACTGCTTCTAAATAATTACTTGTATTTCATTTCTCTCATTTCAGTGACTATTTCAACAAGTACCTTCTTTGATGGCTTACTGGTCACTGGGCTCTACACCTCTACCAGTGTTCAGGCTTCGCAGAGTGTTGGTGGTTCCAGTGCTTTTGGATTTGGTAAGTCCAGTATAACTTACATTCTGCAGCCCAGGCTAATGAATACTTGGTTGTACAGAGGACATCAATAACAACACAATTACTGTAACAGGATAATTTAGACTGAGTAATCAACAATACATGGAGGTCAGTGGGAGTCAATGAGATAAGGCAGTGGTGGCTTTTAGACAGCTTTTAGTTCTTCCTCCACTTTCATTGCCTTTGGTCAGCCTGGTACTGGTATACTGAATTATATGAACTTTAAGAGAGAAAAGCCTCAGCAGCTAAACTGATTAAATTAGACATTTCTAAATGTCTAATTTTCTAAAATGACATTTGGTGTAAACTAAAGCATTTAGCCCAAGGCATCTAACTGTTCTTGGGCTGAAAAACTGATTCCTTTGAGCTTATGTCAACCTACTTTTTCAATACAATAGCATCTTCCTTAAAACCAGAATGGTGGTTAAGGTATTTTATATAACCAATTATTTTCCATGTATGAAAAACAGAATTGTAATAGAGAGAGTAGGACAGATTTTGCAGCATTATTATATATTTCAAGTTCTGCTGTTGCATTCAGTGGTAGCAGCTAGGTCAGCTATTCTAAGGACAAACACTTTTGAAAAATCTCTTCTAAATTTGTGCAAGTAATTTACAGCTGTACCTTCTGCAGTTTGTTACTCGGTAGCATTTTTTTATATCCTTACAAATAATTGTAAGAATTGTGTTCCTCCAATTGCAGGAACCTGGTGACCCCTAACAAGCAATCTGCAGTGAAGGTGCAAAAATAGGTACCAGCCGTATGGGACACCAACTGCACTGCACTTGCAATAGTATCTTTAAATGTTCATTTGTCTGTTAGGGTTAAACTTCAGTACATTCTTTGTAAGAATCTTTCATACTAGTTATCCCTGTTATAACGCATGTGAAACACAAGTGGCCTGGGCTTTTGAGCATCATACAGCAGACATACGTTGGCTGATAAATGAAATAATGCAACATAAATAGGACATTATTTAAAACTGTATCGAGGAATAATTCGAGACGAGCTTTGCCTCTGTGAGTAGCACCACCGATTGACCTCAAATCTTTTGCTTTGTCATTCAAAGGGAAGAGCACATCTGCCACACATCTTTCATGTCTTACATAAAATGCACTGAAAGGTCCGCTTTCCTGGAAGAAGTAGTATTGCTGTTTCTCCTTTCTCACCGTACTCTTTACAGGATGAACAAGGTCTGATGGAGTGAGCAAGATTGAAAGCACTTTTCAATGTGAAATTTTTGGGATAGTTAAGTTACTGGCGAGCTATTATCTTGCCATAAAATAGGTGTTTGTATCCGTCATTGGGGAGATCATGGCCCTGTACAGAAAACTCACTGGGCAAGGTATACCAGCCGTGTTTAACCACATCTAAATATTTAAGAATAGAAATTAAGTGAAATGTTAAGACCTTAAATAGGTTTGTGCATTTACAAGGTACATCTGTATTTTTTTCTAAAATTGTATCTTCATCTGCCAAATAGGGCTGTTACAGTGGGTGTCTCACTGAGACAGATCTTAAAGTAACATGTGATGCGTGACAGGAAAAAAGACATGGCCCTTTTTAACTTGCCAAAGATCATTTTCTAGCTCTTGATGTGTTGCTTTGACCATTCAGTTGCTGGTAAGATAACCAGTAACTAAACTGGTGACATGTGCATTCTGTGGACCAAAAGAAGAGTCAAGCCTACAGATTGGGAAAATATAGAAGACAAAGAGATGTAAAAGCAGTCACGCGTGGTTGGAGCTACCTCATTTTGCTTGTCAATACAAATTCTCAAACATCATGCCCAGGGGAGGTCTGTGGCTCTATCTTGAACATGCCTCCATCCATGTCAAAGAAAAGCTGCTGCCATCTATGACCTTTCTTTTGAACTTTCTGCAGGCAAACTGTAGGGTCAGTTGTGTTATGGTTGGTAATTATGTAATATTTGACATAAAAATCTCATTTTGTTGTTTCTCTTTGCTAGCTTCTAAGCTTGCATATATTTTGACAAAAAAACAATCTGAATGTCTGAAAAGAGCTGATGCTCTTGTGTGGTGTCTCTGCAGTCACAGTAAAAAGTAAACAGTGAAGGAAAAATAGCAAGGCTTTTAAACTTAATTTTATATGAATGTGCAATCAATGACGTACCGACAGCTCCCAGGACTGAGAAATATTTAAACTTTTCCTTTCTCTGCTCTGCAGGGGGAAATGAGAAAACTGTCGTCTTCTAAAAAGGATTTAGCATGCAAATGATACGCTTTTAAAAAAACTTGGTAGTTTTACCAACTAACAATATTTTAAAATCTACTATCTGCCATAGAAAAAGAGAGTATTGCCTGCAGTATTTAATATATTGTTTATTAAAATAGTAGATGGGAATGGCATTGTTTCATTTTCTGAAGAAAACTAATCCAGAAACTCTGGATCCATCTGTTGTGTCATCCTTTCCAGTTAGCAAAGAAACTGCTCCTCCTTTCCAGCAAGTGATGGTGATTGTTCAGATTATATGTAGCTTGCTGGAAAATATTTTTTAAAAAATGTCGAGGACTATGTCAGATTCAGATACCTCAATTCAAAGATTTATGTGGTTTATCATAGATTAGACAGAGGGGGCTGAAGCTGGGCCTTTAAAACCTGAAGATAGCAATATTCTGAAACTGTGTTGATAGTGGTTGCTTACGGAGCAGGGAAGATTTTTTTTCTCCCTTGCAATATCACCATTGAAATGCTCTTGTCTGCATCACACAGAAGGTCACGCTAGATTATCATAATCTTCCAGTCTGCCCCGACACTATGAAGTCTTCCCAATGTACACGTATCTCTTTTTTGCCGTAAGTTACTGTATTGTGGCTACAATTATCTTTTAATTACCTAGTTTAGGAAGTTACTTGATGAAGACACAGACCTTATCAGTTATCACAGCTAGTTAACCATATTAAGCTTTGAAGAAAAGAAGATAGAATTAAATCTGTTACCTCTACCATAGTTTAAGGGTTATGTTCTCTTTCTTTTTCAGTCTTTATCATATAGCCAAAGAAATAATTCTTAGTTTCCTCTGTGGGATCATACTGACATGAAACCCGCAGAAATTTTTATTTGGGAAACCTTCTAACAAGTCTTAAGGAGAAATGTGTGAACTTTTAGGGATAAAAATTAATAGTGGTCATAAATATTCATCTTTTGTCCCAACCTGAACTGTTGAGTGGTTTCAGATAAAGATAAACCTAAAATTCTACAGCTAAAATTAAAACTGGTATAAAACATAAATGTGTACTTGAAACCTCACTAAGGAAGCTGTGAAGATCCTTTAGCAAAGAAATAATCCTTAAATTGAGCTTTTAAGCACAGCATTTCTGTCTTTGTTAGATCCCATGATACAACTGATACCCTAAGTTGCATCTCTCCAGTATCATTTCCACTCTCCTTTCTTGATCAGTGTGGTGCATACCACATACTCTCTTCTGCGTCCTTCAACGTTGCCTGCCAAAGAGCAATCCTGCTCTTCACTTCCCCCTTTCTCAAGCCACACTGATACCCCTGTGTCGTTCACACCCCATCTCTCTGGGTACACATTTTGGACTCCCACAGGATCTCTCCCTCCCCACATGTCCTTTCTTTCTTCTGCTTTTGACTCTGAGGGTCCTTGTTGACATTTGACCTTTTTCGATAGTTTGGGGCATCTGCTGGCTGTGGTCTGGGGTTTATCAGCCCACCAAGGCTACCCTCCCGTACAGCCAGGATGTACATACGGTCATTTAAGGGCTCTCACTGCATGACTTCTTCCAAATATATAAGAGGAAAGTGGGAGACAGGAGTACTAAAAAAACATGTTTGAAAGTTACAACTGCGATGGTAGATTTGATGGGAATGATGACTTGCAAATGAGATTAAAGTTAAATGGGTTTGGTGGGTGATAGGGGTACCAGTCTGGGATAAGTACAAAAGTACAGCTCAGCTCCTCCAAAGCGATGTGCACTGGAAAGCAATGAACGCAGTATCATTTCTGCAATTAAAGGAGAAGATTACAGCGTAATCCCTCAGCAGTGATAAGGAGCGCTGTGTGCTGGGGACCTGAATCTGTCTCATTACACGGGATCGTCCTGGCTGACAGGCTGGTTGAGCAGACAGACGTGCTGGGCTGTGCACATCAAAGCTTGCCTTTGACCTGCCAGTCACACTGCATCTCCACATATTCAGGTTCTTCCCAAAGCTTTCCAGCTCCCTGGTAGATTTTCACATCATGCATACATTACAAATTATTTAAAATTTAAGTTTGGTGTAATTAGTTTCCAACTACAGTGGAAAGTACAAGCCTTTATAGTAAAGCCCCCAACCTAATTTTGTGCAAAATCATAATTACTACATTGATGTTTGCTTTTAATAAATGTGGAATAAACAAGTAATTTTGTGATATTTGTATATGCATTAGCATTTCAACCTAAATTGAAAAGGTCCTTTTGAAAGTCCATAGGCTCTGTTAGGGTAGAGACAGTGGATTTGAGTTTGAAGCTCTCATTACATCGGGAAGTGTTGCCACAGGCCTAACTGGCTAATAGAAAATTTTTGGTTTATTTTCTGTGTAGTTTTATACTACTTATAATTCACTGCCTTTTAAAACAGATGTCTCCTTTTGATAGTGGGATCATAAACCACTGGTGTATTTTAGGTTTTGTTTAACTCTGTGGGCTACTTTATAAGAGACTATGAGAGTGATGGTATCTGGAAACATTTTAGTGCCTGGACCAGGGAACTGCATCTGCTAGAAAGCAAAAAATAGAATATGAAAGATCATCTTGCAGTCTTTCCTCTTCTGTCATTCTTTGTTTCTATACCATGAAGTTGATCACACCTACTGTAAGTAAAACATTGTGTCTCTGTGATTTAAAAAAAAAAAAGTTACCAATACTCTTTGAAATATGGTGAATAATGAATTTCCTAGAGGAAATCCTGGGAAGAGAAATCACCAGAAATAATTTACTTGGCATTACATCTTATCTTATACTCTTTTCCTTTTAAATTATCCTATTGCCTTTTGACAGGATTAAGGCAGCCTTTACATAATCCTCTGCTTGGTATTTTGGTTACATACATGTTTGCATAACAGACCAAAACCCCCTTTTAATTTATAGATGAAGGATCATTTTGATCTGGCTCTGTATGAGTCGGGAATTGGGGAAAAGAATAAAAGTACTTCCCTGGTCCCGTATCCCGCTTTGGCTCACAGGTCGCAGGCTGTCTTAGGGCAGTGACTGCAGGTGTGTGTCATTGGTGATGCTGCTGGCTCCATATCCAGAGGAAGGGCAAGGAGGGTGCCTGGGTGGCTGAAGGTCACCCATAGTGCCGTCTCCAAGAGGTTACCACAGAAAATGCTCTGGTCGTGCTCCCCAGCCCTGCCGGTGCATCGATCCGGGCTGCGCCTTGGATGCCCTCTAGGGCTCCCACCGATCCTGGATGCGGCGTGTGGTTTTGAGCCTTCAGAGGCTTGGTTTTGGCATCAGTTTATGCTCAAACACTGATGGTTCTGGGGTAATGTTTTGCTTTCAGATTTTGACAGATAAAGGAAAATATCCCCCACTAACAGTGTGAGATGGAAAAAGGCCAACTGTTGGATTTTTCTTGTTGGGTGAGCCTATAAAATTGGTCCCTCCTGCTCAGTCTTTGCCTCTCTGTGCTTGTTCACAGCTTTAAAAAGTAAGGAATAATCGATAAATGCCAGTTCTTAAAAAAAAGTTTTCCGCTATGTACATGCTAGTGCTCTTGAAGTGCAGTTTTGTAACTTAGTGAAATTGCTGTAGATCCCTGGTTTACTTTGTGACAAGCCAAATGGGCTCCAGGACCCTCACTTCACACTGGAGATATTTGCCAGAAACCAAACAGATGGTAAACTAGGAAGAAATGACCCTCGGCATCCTCATTAGAACAGTTGGGGAAATTTTAATAGGCCCCCATTTGCCTTGTGCTGTATCTAATACCCTTTGAACTGCCACTTTTTTTTTTTTGTTGTTTGTTACAAGTCAACTACTGCCATGTATATTTTAATAGGGATTATCAAATACAATTTGCCCAGAAGATGTACCAGCCCTCTGCTTCTAATTAGCAAAGTTTAAATAATCACTGAGTTCTGGAATAGTTGGAAAGAAACACTGTTTTTCCTGCCAATGCATAATTACCAATTAACAGGAAGATAAAATATCAGTACAGCAGTCATATCTTGGAGAATTTGTTAACAGTCAATTAAACAGTGAGTTGATGCCAAACTGACATTGGTCAAGAAAGTTTACATTTGAGTCTAAAGATACTCTTTCCTGCAAATGGTATGTAACAAAGCCATAATGATGTTAAAAATTTTCAAAGTTTGTGTGTCACAGTGTTTAATTACTACTTAAATGTCTTTTAGCCATAAAGTTGACCATTTCTACAAGCAGTTGACTATCACAGGTGCCTTATAGAAAGAGTTTCAGCGTTATTAACACAACATATATTCGTTATGATGGCATAGGCAGCGGTTACCCATGCTTACCCAATGAGGAATACTGTCCCCAAGTATTTTGCCTGCTGAGGAGGAAACTTCCCCACGTGTAACTGGGTAAGGCAGATAGCAATACCCCATGGCTGGAGGAGCAAGCTAGCCAGAGAGGGAGCCTACACAGAAAATACTTCAACTGGCCTAGTCTGCATCTAGTTTGACCCATCACCCTGAATGCATTCACCTATTTCTGCAAGTACCCTTGTATTTGTCAGGTTTACCCTAGCTCCCTGCCGTGGCAGCAGGAACTCTTAGACATCAAAATCCAATTTTATCTAATCTGCTGAATAGCCCTGAGTTACTCTGCAATTTAACATACATCAAAGTGAGTGATGGTGTGTGCTCCATAATTTATTTCAAATGTCTTTGGAGCGTTATGAGGATGACAGTAAAATAACTCAGGCTTGTACCAGTTCAAATATACCTGTAGCCCCTGCTAATACCTGTGTGGTCAAGGCTGAAAAGGAGAATGAACCTCTCCAGAAGTACGGCATGTGTGAAGTTGCTCGTATTTGTTAGCTTTGAATGGTGGGTGCAGTGGGTGTTTAATGCTATAGGCAACAGTTAATGCTTTGCAGATGAGATGCGATGAGAGGCGGTCACTGCATTGGAGACGCAGAGGAGCATTTTCCAGTGCAGCAGTGCTTGTAAAGGGGCCCCTGGAGGTTTTAAACAAGAAAATGCCTTTAGAGGCAGTTTTACATAGCTAAAACCAAAGTGCTAATTGATGTGTTGGGGCCAATTTTGGTCCAATTTAGCAAGTACATTTATTCAGTAGTGATGTTTTTTTCCAGGTTTTATATACATCTGTTTTTGTCCCTTGGGTGGCCAGAAAATGGTATGGGAAAAGTTAGAGCATTGAATTTTAATGTGATTTTTTAATTGTGTTTTAATTTTTAATAAAATACATGTAGTAAAAATCTGACGTAAAACTTTGTGAAGAGATCAGATCAGGTTTTTTGCTACCTCATACCTTTGAGAGGATTCTGATCCCAATAAGGTATGGATTTCATTTAAAATATATTAAGAGAGTAAAATATTCATTGTAGCAGGTTGCTGATTTTTATCTATACTAATACTAATTGAAAGTAGTCAGTAACGCTTTTTGAAGTGTAAAAATCATAGGTCCTTTTAATAATGGAAAATAATGTTTGTATAAATATATACACACAACTCTTTATATATACATATGTATTGGTTCCTCACTGCCCTTTTTTCATCCGAATTTCAGACATAATGTTCAATTGGTGTACTTTGAATGCTGTTAATCAACATCTTCCAAATTTTTACTCTTCATAAAAAAACATATCCAGTGACAGTTGTGGCATTATCTTTCTTTTTACCAACAGGAAATTAAAAACAATGAATAAGACATCAACAGTGACCACATGGAAAAATATAGAATCGTAGAATCATAGAATCGTCAAGGTTGGAAAAGACCCTTAAGATCGAGTCCAACCGTTAACCCATCACTGCCAAGTCCATCTGTATCATGTACCATATGGTACAAATGAACAGTTTTTAGAGCTTCCGGGCATGGGACAAGGGTAGAGCCCAGCTGCCTTGTGCTCCTCTTGGTAGCCTGGGCTTCCCAAGGCATCTCATTGACTTGCCTTTTCCCAGGGCTCCTCCATCCCTGCACTGAGATGCAGTCCGTGCAGAGTACAGTACCTAACTACTTCATGAAGGACCCTGTATTGTTTTCCCATCACTTAAATCACACCTACACCCCAGTGTAGGTATCCTTCAAGCCCCTGAATCTTGGAGATAGAATCAGTTTGCCTACTTTGAAGAGTAACCCCAGAAATATAAAAGTTTCCTGGGCAGCTTTGTAAGCTTGTAGGTGACCTGGTGTGGAGTCCTTGACATCTTCTACCCAGATTCTGCTGTGACCAAGAGACGACAAGTAGCCCCAACATAACTGCTAGAACCTGATACACCAGATTCACCAGACCGAGTTCTCTTACATGTCGCTGAGTTCAGCAAAAAGAGAAGGATGTGGGGGCAACCAGACATGTGGAGTTGGTCTGGCCATTTTCTTGCATAATAGATTAGCAATGAAAATAATTTAGTACTCTGAAGCCTTGAACTGCCCGCTCTTCTACCCAGGATGCACCAAAGGGAGTAGCCATGTGCTGCTTTGACTGATTCTCCACAGTGCCCTCTGTGTAGGGTGAAATGTCTGGAAGTTTGCTGAGCCACTTGCTCTGACTGAAATCTTACCTTAAAATCCATCTTCTCTTTTTCTTTCTTTTTATTTCTTTTTTTTTTTAATGAGTAAATTACTTCTGTTTGGCATCACTTAGAGAAATGTCAATGTATGACTCAATTGTCTTTTATTATTATTATTTTATTTTATTAACAAGAACATTTGTCTTCTAACTGTTCACCAGTGTAGAGAGTGATCTCTAAAGCAAGGACTTTCTTCTTTATTATTCAGTACAGACATGCTGGCACAATAAAACCCAATCTTTAACTGTTCATGACTGTTATTATAATATGGATAATAGTGCATAAAAGTCAAGGAAAAACAAATTAAGCCTTCATTGATTGCGGCAACATACTTTTCCCTCTAAAAGATGTTTGTCATTATGCTTTGAGAGCTGCATTCAGTGGGACTGACAGGCTGAAGTTGCATGATAATTCATAGTAAGAGAGGTGTCTTTATTGAAGTAGGGGGGAAAAGGTCAACATCTAGAAATTCAGGGTCATCTTCAAATTGCATTCTGTGTGTCCATGCCTCAAGAATATATTAAGCAAATGTTCCCATGGCTGTATGATCTTCACACTGCCAACATGCCTGCCTGTGTCACTTCTTGTCCCCTGCCTCTCTCTGTGATGCCCAAGTGCCGTGTTGTGCTCCGACAGTCAGTCAGAGCCCCCTCTCCCCAACTTTCCTGTTGTGCCAGGCCTATTATTTTCCCTGCATTTTGTGTTTATCAGGATACGATCACATACTCAAGCTGAAATTACTGGGCTTTCGGACTTCTTCAATTAAGATGCATTGAAGCCTCTTGCAAATGTGAAAGAGTATTGGGAAATGGTTATTATTGTAATTTCAAAGACAAGTTTGTAAACTAATTTCTGGCATATTATGACAAACAAATGTTGTGATCAGACTGCTTCCCCCGTATCTGCCAATTTGTTACATTTCGAAGTGGAGTTGATTATATGTGGTGAAAAATCAGGCTTACAGGAAAACGGAGCTCGAGGGCCCTCTGTTAAGATCCTGATCATCACCTGTCCTGCCAGCTGATTTCACTGTTTCCTTGTCTGTTATCAGTGTTGTGGCTGATAATCATTTGCGTGTTTTCAGAGATGGTTCACAAGAAAAATCTGCTCCAGGTCTTGTAAAATCCATTTTTTGAGTATATACCAATGAAATTGGTATTGCTGTTTGTAGGGAATGTTTAGTATGGTTACATTTTAACTAGGTGCTCAAATAAGTGAACTAGAGAAGGCGGTTATCAAGCCCGTGCCGCTGTGTGGCAGGGAGGGACCCGGGTCGGCTCCCTGCTCCCTTGCTGCGCAGTGGGAAGGGCAGATGCTCCCGCTCAGCTCTCGCTGGAGGTGTTGGTAAGTGGAGAGAGGACAAGATTACGCCCTTGCATGGGCACAAGGTCAACACTCACAGTTTATGCCACGGCAAAAAGAGGTTTTAGTGATTACGGTATGTTGCTGAGGTTAGAAAATTTGAAGTTAGATTGAGGTGAAAATTGTGAAATTACTGAAAGGCACTTGTTCATATCTGAGCATCACCTCTCAAGAGCCCAAGTCAGTCCTAAAGTGATTTCAGTCCAGTCATTCTTGCTACAGAATCACCAGGAAGAGAAGGTGCGGTCCCTCACATGAAGTCCTTATTCCTTGGAGGTGGGTTGCTCAGTTCCGCTCAGCTGGATTTTATTACTGAATGAGATCTGTTTTTTCTAGGGTGATCGTGTCAATCCAGGCGTGACTTGGCACCTTATTTTATAAAGTTCTTGAAAAAGAAGGCAAAAAGAAAGATGATTTTTATTTTCATTAACAAAATGTATGTGTTCATATTTATTTATCTATTGCTTGAGTTTAATTATTTTTGATGACCTACTGGATCTACTGTCGTATGAACACTGACTTTTGCTTCTGAAAAAAAAAATCTCTTTTATTTCAAAACTGTAACTTCAAGATAATAAAAGCCTTAAACCAGGACTTTTTTTTACATTTATCAAATGAATCAATATACTGTAATTCTTGCCTCAAGAAAAATAATGCAATTATTAAAATCAGTGCTGTTTGTAACCAAAGCAGTTGTCTTTTCATAAGCCTAATCTTGAGCTGGCTGAATGCTTGAAGGAAACAAACCTTCAGGAGAAATCCATGAGATACACAAGTACAATATTGAACCTCATTGCAGAAAAGATGCTTTGCAGCTGTGTGAGATTTTTTTTTTTTTCAGATAACATCTAATTAAATAGCTGAATGTTGAAAGACCTTGTGGTGTTTTAGGAAGACGTGACGTTAGTCGAAGTGCCCTCATGAATTCTAGTTTATTTAAATAAAACTATTTAAATAATTACTTGACAAAGCTATTTTGGCAGTATTACAGGAAGCGATGAAACATTTTACATAGCAAATTATTAATAAAGTCGGTATTTTCCTTTCCTAACACTGAGATTTGCTATATGTCTCTTTCTGGATAAACAGCTGACACAAATATTTTGTGACACTAGAGTCACACTCCAGTCATATGGCATCACAGTCTCCTTGACGTTCTCTGACATGCTGGAAAGATGATGTAATTATTAGAAGGCTGAATCAATAAATGCTGACAGCATTAGCTGTTAAGATGAAGAATATGAGCATTAATGAAGTCTAGATTAAAAGAAAAAAATCTTTAAGGGCTGTTTCATCCTACAAGTCTTAATTTTTAGAAAGATTAAGTCTAAATTTTTAATTTTAATGTGAATAGTGAATTTGTTGAAATATTCCATCTGCTTGCTCAGCACATATATACATTGAGCTCATTGTTTTCTCCCTGTAAATGAAATCTACTGCTTTTAGATTTCATAATAAAGGTCTGGGTAGAGACTTCTCCTTAACTACCTACTTAAATTTATTATCACTGAACATGTAATAAGTAGTATCACAGGCACTAGTGACCACCAAATAGTCATAATTCATAAGTTACTCAAATGGACACCTTTGTGATAACCGTTGCTTAAGGAGCACAAAGATGTATTAAGACTGTAAAAAATTTTCAGCCATAATCTGCCAAGAGTTCAACAAATATAAACTGGGATGTGCTTTAGTTGCAGTTTTCCCTGAGACTTTCAAAGAGGTGTATGCTACCTGCTAATTGAAGTTTGGCTAAATATTTAGCATGAATATGGAATTCAGTTTTACTCTGAAGCATTTATCAAATATGTGCAATAATCTAAAGAACTTTTTGCTTAGCATGGAACAAATAAATGTTTATTTGTTCTCCCCTGAAATATGCTGAGCAGGATATGTAAAATTCAAGAACATTTACTATCCTGAGAAATATTTCTGAGGAATTTAGTTGCTGAATTTTTCACATTTTTAAACTCAGGAACATTTACAGTTTTCTTCTGTGTTTTACTTCTAGATGGATTTCCTCAGCCTATTTCTGAGGATCCTTTCATTACATATGTCATTTTTTCTGTGTATAACATAGTAT
>KL270871.1:0-21879 GCA_000699545.1 Podiceps cristatus
CTTATGTGTGTTCAGGTTCCTCAGGTGATTACTCAACATAATAGTTAGCTATTCAGTGGCCCACAGAAGCACACTCTGCCTCTGATAAAAATGATAGAATCTAAGACTACATCCCTGCCTTCTTTAAATTTTTAACAGAGAGCAGACAAATTGCAGTGTGAGAGACTGCGGTGATACCAGCTGGTACCTGGTGATGAGTGCGTCCCACCATGCTGCTAGAGAGTCACAGAGAGAGGATTTCATCTGGGGTCTCCTACATCCCAGAGGAATAACAAAAGCACTACTACCATGAGGTGAATTCTTTCAATAGTGCCTGGGATGGGAAAGCTGCCCAGATCCATGGGATACTATATGTTACAAGCCCATAAAAGTGCATTTCAACATATTTACTAACACTTGAAAGACTACCCAAGTCTAACTGGACTGATTTATTTGCCATAAAAACAGATATGGTGTAGGTAAACTTAAATTTTGGTATTGAATGAAAACAGAAACTTGACCACAGCAAGCAATTAAACTCCCAGCTCCCTCAAAGATTGTTTGCAGCAGCCATTTATAAGCTGTTTATAAGCCTTAAAATGTTTACTATTTCACATTTTGTGTTGACAAACTAGTCTGTCAGACATGACCAGTGAGGTGACAAAAACTAATCTTCTTTTCTTCCATTGGATACCCTCCCTCAAGCCAGAGTAGCTGAGAGAAGAGTTTTCTAATGAGAATTGGGCAACATTTTCCTTGACAGTTATTTTACTCTTCCTTTCCACAAAGCCATTTATGAACCATTCCGCCTCCCAATTTTTCTTTTTTATTCATACTTTTACCAACTGAGTTGTTCTTTGAACTGAATCAATTAGCATATAAAGGATAACTTTTTCGTTCAAGGGAATTTTAGAAATTAGTGATGCTGTGTCTCTGGAAACAAGCCTGCTCTTACAGCCTCCTTGCCTCAGAGCTCCAGCAGAGTGCATGTTGCTCTGCTGATGCTTCTGCATCAAGGTGAGCTGTTCGCTCTGCACCTTCTTGGACAGATGTGATAACTTGGGTTCAACAGATATTTCTTTTGTCCTATTAATTTTAATGAGCACTTAATTAAAAAAGACATCTAATAGCTTCTTTAAGGTCACCTAATGTTTGGTTGCAGTAGTATGTGATCTTTTACTGCCATCTGAAACAACAGGCAACTGAGAAGCCAGAAATAAATAACTCTCACCCACTTTTTACCTCTTTTCCCTAGTTATTCTGGTTCCTGCTTCAGCTTTCTGAGTTCCATAATGTTTTAATTCAAAAGTTATGCAAGGGTATTTTTAGGTCAAATATTGGAATAAACAAAATCGATAAAAACATTTAGACACTTATTAATTCAGGAGATCCTAAATAATTTGCAGTATAACAAAAAGTTTGTGTTTTGTTATTGCTGCTGTTGTTTATTTTTTCAAAAATATGTGCATTTTTACATTTCTATCCATGAAATAACACTTAGCCTGCAAGAACCGAAAAAGTTGATATTTAAGGTAGCTACTGATATGTTTTATGTAGATAATCCTGTTAGTAATAATTCCTAAAATTATCAAAAGGTAAAAAGGAAAATTGAAAAAAATACTCTCAATGCATAACTTTCTTATTACCACATAATTTCTGGTCTTTGCGTAAAGTCTCAAAGTAAGCCAGAAACTATGATTTCGGAAAAAGATACACACAGAGATCAAATCTTATGCTCATTAAAGTTGAAAGGCAAGTAGCAATTATTGGACACAATGGGAGGGTACACCTTGAGAAGCCCGCAGGAAGGACAAAAGTTTTACTTGCTAAACCAGCAGTTTGTAACGCACCAGCAAAGAATGAAGAACAAGGGAGGGAAGAACTGTCAGTTGCAGATGTTAAGAGTGCTCTGTGTTACTGAAGCTGCATTAATCTGTGATAAAAGGACCAGGAAGACAGTCTTAGAAAAAGTAAGAATTCTATTTTGGAGACAGCGAGGAGATGGTGCAAGGCGAGGGAAATCTCCCCAAACTTTAGCTGCCCTGGAGTCATGGAGGTTAAAGCACTGTGGTGTCAGGGCTATTGAACAGAGAGCACTCCATGTTAATTTAAGTTTGGGGAAACCTAGAACAGCTAGAGAGAAATTCAAGGTCTAAGGATAACAAAAAAACCCCCAAAGTCATTTTTTATTTTTGTAATTTTCCAAATTTTATAATCTTATAAAATATTCAGAAACAACCTCTTCTTTCTCAAACAAAAAATATTTTCATTTTAAGCTCAAATAGCTTTTAAAATGAATCTCACAGACCTAGCTTTCTCTTCCATGTAAATAAATCAAATCTAAATAAAGATCTGTGAAGAGAAACCCTTTTTAAGATTTCAAGTGAAAATTTAGAGCATCTCTGTGGTCTAGTTGCACCACTATCCATATTCATGTGAATGAAACAGACCCTCAGAGAATGCACTAGGAAATATTAAAAAATCTTTACTTGTTTAGTCATTTTAATATCTAGAATTTACAGCATAATTGTCTTCTGCATTTTGTAAGTGTGGAATTTAAGATTTAATTATATTCAAATTAGGATTTCATTATAACAAAATGATATTGCATGTGATGTGTAAGGGTAGACTATTCGGATTTAATAAGTACCCCAAAAAATAAACTTGATCAAACTAGATCATTAACATTAAAGCTATAAATAGAATATAACAGTTAAAACCTAAAATAGGAATGTAAAACAATATATATAATAAGAAATAAGTTTCTAATTTGTGCATAAATTTGGTTTACTCTAATTAAATCCATAGTGAAAGTCATACTGTTACTAAATTCTTCTTCTTTCCCTCAAACTCTTTTATATACACTGTTAGCATGAACAATACTGGCATGACTTTAAATTACAGATCCTTGTATTGACTTAACTTTGTGTTTGCCCACTTCCTCTGATTAGTCATCCAATGTGTGCTTCAATTTGTAAGTGTTAGGCCTCCAGAATGTGGTCTTTCTTACTTTACAGAAATTCAGCCTAAAAGTCTTGAGTATATCATGCCTTGCCTGCTCATGCTCTTGACTCCTCCAAACTGTTCTTGCATAAATCTTCCAGAATATTGCTTCCAAGATCACCACAATTTCCCATATTTTGTTTAATTATACTGTCTTTAAATAATTTAGCATTTTTTCCTACTACCTTAAACTCAGCTTTCTTCCTACTGTATATTATTTCTGGTAGTAGTAGTAGTAGTACTAATAGTACTGGTCATCGTAGTAGTACACCTATAATTCTTTGCTAAGTAGATGGGCTATTTTGAATTAAAAAAAAAAATTATGGAACATTGCATAAGACAGTTTTAGTAAATATTTATCTGTATCTTATCTGTAGCAAAAGCTCCCTTGAAATGTCATGTATGTTATCTATGCACATTTTCCTTCACTCTTACTGTAAAACGCATTTAAGAAACATATATATGATCTTTAAAATAAAATACTGGAACAGTTCCATCTTCTCTTAAATATCAGTTCCTTTAAGACATTTATTTTTAGCAATCTAGTCTGGAAGATTTTACTTCTCATACTGTAGGATTATTCCACTTTTTGTTCAAACACTGAAGAGAAACTATTTTTCTGATATAGCATGGAGTTTTTTATTATGTTTTATGGAAATAGTAAAAGTGGGGTCACTGAGCTATATTGAGTTTATATTTGTCACATCTGTTGCAAAAGCAGATTCATTACACTCAGTGAATGTGCTATGAAAAAGCTATTGTAACTTGGTTTTGTTCTAATTGCCTGTTATGAAAACAAGTACTCAATAAGCTCTACAAGAGGAGCATTTTAAATTATAAATTCAGTATACTATTTCTATTTTTATGATAGATCTAGCATCATTTTGGATGGCCATGATTTAAGTGAGGAGCTCATATTGTCATTTTATGTATTTATTTTTCTCTCCTCGTGTTAAACCACTCTGTGACATGATTAATATACTTCTCTTGCAGTGGAGAATGAAGATGACTTTTCTTTAAAGTAGACATGTGATTGCACTATAAATGGCTCTTAGAAACATCAGACACTTCAGTTTCCATAATAAATTTTGTCAACATTATCTCTTTAAAACATGTGGAAGAAGAAGAGCCTTTGTGGTAGATGCAACACTGAAAGTCGTAGTTCTGTAAAACTTGTCACATACTTTTTGTTTCCCAAAGAGTTTTCAAAGAGCTGTATACATTTTTTCAATTCAGGTAAAGCTATTTCCATGAGAAAAGTTCTAAACAAAGGAACCTGCTTATAAGGGACTTGTTAATGTACAGCTCATATATTAAACTCCTGTCTTGTGTTAAAAGACCATGGAAATTACTAATTGTGTGGATAACAATTTCTACGTAAACTGAAAGCCTTTGCAAGACCTGGCCTAGAAAATAAACATCTCTGGATTTTTAGGGTATTATTTTTGATATTTTGGCATAACCGGCTGGGTAGATGAGGGGAGAGTGGTGGATGATGTCTACCTTGACTTCAGCAAGGCTTCTGACACTGTCTCCCATAACATCCTCATAGGTAAACTCAGGAGGTGTGGGTTAGACGAGTGGGCAGTGAGGTGGATTGAGAATAGGCTGAATGGTGGAGCTCAGAGGGTTGTGATCAGCGGTGCAGAGTCTAGCTGGAGGCTTGTAGCCAGTGGTGTTCCCAGGGATTGGTACTGATCCCAGTGTTGTTCAATTCATTCATCAATGGCCTGCAATGAAGGGAGGGAGTGTCCCCTCCGCAAGTTTGCTGATGATACGAAACTAGGAGGAGCGGCTGATACCCCAGAAGGCCGTTCTGCCATTCAGCAAAACCTGGACAGGCTGGAGAGCTGGGAGGAGAGGGAGCTCATGAGGGTCAACAGGTGCGGGGTCCTGCACCTGGGGAGGAATAACCCCATGCACCAGTACAAGTTAGGGGTGACCTCCTGGAAAAGAGATCTGCAGAGAAGGAGGTGGGAGTTCTGGTAGATGACAAACTAACCAAAAGCCAGCCATGTGCCCTCGTGGCCAGGAAGGCCAACAACATCCTGGGGTGCATTAAGAAGATCGTGGTCAGCAGGTCGAGGCAGGCTATTCTTCCCCTCAACTTTGCCCTGATGAGGTCCCGTCTGGAGTCCTGTGTCCAGTTCTGGGCTCCCCAGTTCAAGAAGGACAAGGAACTACAGAGATGCTGAGGGGACTGGAGCATCTCTCCTATGGGGAAAGGCTGAGGGAGCTGGGGCTGTTTAGCCTGAGGAAGAGAAGACTGAGGGGACCTCATCAATGCTTATAAATAAAGTTCCATCTGAACATGAGGAAAAACTTCTTTGCTGTGAGGGTGACAGAGCCCTGGCACGGGCTGCCCAGAGAGGTGTGGGGTCTCCAGCTCTGGAGAGATTCAAACCCCGCCTGGACACGTTCCTGTGCAGCCTGCTCTGGGTGACCCTGCTCTAGCAGGGGGGTTGGACTAGATGATCTCCAGAGGTCCCTTCCAACACCTATCCTTCTGTGATTCCATGGTTTATATCTACCTCACAAATGTAAAATCCACTTATCTATCAAAATATACAAGAACTGATGAATATTGGTTAAGTACAGTTTCTAGGCTACAGAGGCAATAGAAATAATAGAAATAAGGAATGTGTTCCAAAGAGAGCAGAGACCTGTTGATGTCCACAAACCTGTTTTGGTAGGCATTACAAGTATAGATTCAAAATTAATCCAGGTTATACCTATTTACATATGTTAACAAGGTAGGGAAACAATTGTGTTGCAGCTCCACTGAGCTGCACAATAATGTTGTGTAAATTCATAATCAGTGAAACCAGTATGTCTATATCCTTGTGCAGCTGAGAATAAGACTCTGCAATGAACAATAAGCAGGATGGGGCCAGAGTCTTTTCAGTGGTACCCAACAACAGGACAAAGGTTGACAAACTGGAGCACAGGATGTTCCAACTGAACATGAGGAAAACCTTCTTTGCTGTGAGGGTGACAGAGCACTGGCACAGGCTGCCCAGAGAGGTGTGGAGTCCCCTTCTCTGGAGATATTCAAACCCTGCCTGGACACTGTCCTGTGCAATGAGCATAGGTGACCCTGCTCTAGGGTTTGACTAGATGATCTCCAGAGGTCGCTTGCAGCCTCTACCGTTCTGTGATTCTGTAGACCCGTAGGACTATTTTTCTTGATTATGGATCTTCAAGACCATTTTGCAAGTTTGTTTAACCATTATACTCACTTTGCAAGTATTTTAAGAGAACAAAATTATCAAGTTTATTGGCAAACTCAGTGATTAAAAATGAAATTTTCAGCTCTTATTTTGAATTCTTCAAGGGACTGAGGTTGAGTCTTTTTATCATACAATATTCGCTGTTGTTACTATCAAGTTCATGGTCTGCATAACTGATCAGAGTGGTGGTAGATGCCCCTTCCTTGGAAACATTTGAGATCAAGTTGGACAGGGCTTTGAGCAAACAGATCTAGTTGAAGATGTCCCTGCTCATTGCAGGGAGTTGGACTAAATGACCTTTAAAGGTCCCTTATACCCCAAACCATTCTATGATTCTATGATAATTTTATGATAAATGAGTAAGCCACCACAGATCTTAATACACAGAATTTGCATGAAAATTATTCAATAACAGTAACAAAGATAGTATCTTCTTATGAGGATGATATGTCTTATTCAGTGGAACTGAACAGTAAATTCATCTCAGCAGAACCCAAAATTCAATATAGATGAGAACACCAATTGTGTTACAATAGGTAAAATGAGAATAATTTGACATTAGCACAAATGAAATGCTTCTTAAAATACTTGCAAAAGTAAAAAATATGCTATTAGAAGATTTTTAGATAATAGATAATATGGGTTTAGTATGTGGCCCATAAAGATTTACTTCTTGCTAACTGATCTGCCTGTAGTTGATGATGTTAATACTAATATTAATGAATTTTTATCAGTACAAATTCTGCATCTGGTTGAATACCTATTTCTTCCTAATGAGATATTTGTATGAAGATTTTCACATGCAGATTTTTATGCTATTTTAAACTTATCCTTTGAATTCAAACACATAGGAGAAATAATGTGATACTAACATTTGTGTGGAAAGCTTGTTGCAAAAATGACTTAAACTTTATGCATACACATAGAGTCGTGTAAAAACAGACTTTCCAGAAGAATTTTGCTAACACTTTTTTTGAGTTTGAGTACAAACTTCTTAGAAGGCAAGGGAAGGCATGGCAAGGCAAAGGAATGGAAGGGAAGGGAAGTCAAGGGAAGGGAAAAAATCGTTGTTCGATGAAAAGATGAAAATGTATATTAACACTTAAAAATGCAGGGTAAAGTTAGAGTATGTAACAGTAACACAGAATATTGAACATGTTAAGTTGTCTTCAGAAGGATTTAAACAAGTGGCTGTCATTCTGACAGTCTGGATTTTGTTTGGAAGCCATTCAGTTCATCAAAGGAGCTTGTGTCCTTTAGCAGAAAGACTAACATGGGAGCTTATTTTCTCCTTCCCATTCCCCTCCTGTGAGGAATAGAAAAGAGGGGGAATGAGAACTAAATAGGTAGGAGAGGAACAGGGTTTGGGAGTATGAAAAGTGGTCACTAAGTAACCCAAACTAGAAGCCTGAACATAAATTCTTACAGTGTCATACTGTAGTCAGGGTGAGGAATCTCCAAAATATAATTATATCTGTAATCATGACTCTTACAGAGCATAGATATGATTATGATTATTTTGTGGAAATATTTTGGAACTTCATTGCTATATGAGCTTAACAAAGAGAGAAATGAAGAACCTAAATTCATAGAAGAGAGAAATGTAGAAACTGCTTTGAGGCTCATTTCATAGTTTGTTCTGTAAAGGCATGAGGGGAAAGGGAAGTGTCTCCCACACTTTTTGAAGAAAATTATTTTACTTCTGAGAAGTAGCTAGTGTACATGAAGTATAGTGGTTCTTGCCTTGGCCACACCAGCATAGAAAAACTCAGTGAAGTTAACTTATACTGTGGCTGAAAAGCCTTTCTGACATCTAGGGGATGTGTTTTAACAATTATACACTCACTCTGTTTTATCTTATCGTGGCTTAGACTAAAACAAATAGAGGTTTTTTGTATTGTTTGGTTTTTTTAGTACTTTTTACCTATATAAACACAAATACTTCAATGTTGCAGTAGCAAAATCCTACCTCAGAAAGATATAAAAGAGTAATAGTCTATATTTCCTCTATCTGAGAGTTGGTTCACAGCATTAAGAGTTGTATAATCTTGGTCATAAAGCAAGCAGTTCAATTATTAAAAAAAAAAAAAAAATAGCTTTTGCTGAACTTGTTAATGACCACAAATGTAAACAGTTCAAAAACATGGGTTTTTTTTTGTTAACAGTATACTGGGCCTTCAGGCAAAAAGTGAAAGTAGTAAGAACTTGCCAAAATAAAACAAAGTAGGAAATGATAGAAATAATGTTCACACAGCTAAGTGAAAAAATGAGTTCCTTTTTGTTTATGAAATATGAAATCATCTAACAAAATAGTTTAATACTACACTAAAAGATTTTGTCATGAGACTAACAATACAGTAGCAATGATTTTCAGACACCTTGTTCTTCTGAGTCTTTTTTGTTTGTTTGTTTTGTAGCCCCGGAAGAACAGCTCACCTAAAATACTTTCCTCATTTTGAGCAAAGGAGACAGAGCTAACTGCAATGGAAACAAGTTATTTCGGCAACGGCTCCACAAGGTGTGCATGATAAAACATCACCACTGGAGCTTTTGTGGGTTTTTTATTTTTTTTTTTTTTTCCTCAAACTGAACCAGGAAGCTTACCAGAATAATAATTTGTCCATTTTTTCTCCTCTTTTTATTTTTACTTTAATCTACCTCTTCTGCCCAGAGCTTTCTCTGGTTCCTCTCCCCATCCGCTCATCTTGGCACTCCAGGGTAGCAGTACACTCCACCCATGTGCCCAGAGACAGGTGCTTTGTGCAAACCCAGGATGCTAAACTTATTAATATTAAGGACAGCAGTGCTATGCATCTTCTTGTTGTTGTAATTTTGGGCTTTTTTTTTTTGCTGGAGAGATGTCAGAAGTGTCTCAGTGATATAGCTTTAAGTGGAGCAGTGCGTGTAAAATTGTTATTCTGGGTGAAAATATGGAACATGCAGCATTGCCTGAGACAGCTATTAATGTTCTGTTTACTGGCTCCTGGGAGATGCAGCATCTCCATCCTTCCCTAAGATATCTGAATGCAGAACATCAGATAGATTAACTAGGAAAGACCAGGAAAAACCTGCAAATGAACATACAATGAGAAATGTAAGATAGAGTATAAAAATTAAATCAGCTGTGAAAGAGCAAACTTAAAAGGAAAATGAAAGGAGAAAGGAAGGCACCAGAAACATCAAGAAGTCAGATATGTGCTACTACTCTAAGGTGTACAATATCAAGCTGAGTGACGGTGATGCAATATACAATTACATCCTCGCTTTCCATCCTAAGCGTTCCACTGAACAAGCATGTACTCTTGACTGTACACTGTGACTGATATATTCAATTCTTGTTTCTCATCTTCTGCAGTTTCTTTTTCTTTTGACACTCAGAAGCACTATTTTTAGTATTTTAAGGCAAACGTCTAACGCTTCTTTTAGCTGCCATTTTGCTGAGGGACCTCAGGGTGGGACTTTACACAACAAACACCTACAGAGCTCCTGTCCTGAGCAGGGGGGCAGGGTGCATCTTCCCACAATTCCCTTTAGCTATCACAAAAACAATAGTTAGAAAGATACAAGCCCTTGTTTCAACGTTTTTTATCTGCTACATGTGATGTGTGCAGTTTCATTGATGGCAGCATCAGACTTCTGTACTTGGTGCTGCTTGTGATTTTTTGACATTTTAGTCTGACTTTGTTAGCTTATCATCATCACAAGCTGATGATCTTCAGTGTTAAATCTCTTTAGAGCTTTAGAGATAATTTGTGGCAACAACTTGTGACGAGCTAATATTTTATATCCATGGCTTTTGTTCACAGGGTAGATAATGAAGTAAATATCTATTCCCTTCCACCAGTGAATAATATAGAGGAATGTTTTTCCTCCAGATAGAACATTGCGGGATCACCCTGACACAGTGAGTGCAGTAATCAATAATAAGCTAATCGATACACAGCAACTGCACTGAGATTCGTTGGTTTAGGTCTCCATAGACACAAATGTCTTCCTTAGCTTATATCTCTCTATATAATACCTATATCATATGTACATACACATGAGTGTACACATCCACATATACACTCATAGTTATAAACTATGTGGTTACTAAATTTAACCTTTGAAACTTTTTTTTCACATAATTTCTGTGGCTTTAGCTCAATGCATATGCTGTTATCTATACATCTCTGGCTGTTTTAGCCATATGCTATCCCCAACAGCAATTGAAACAAGCTATTTAAAATTCAAACAAATTCAAGCAAAGCAGAAAATATCCAGAAAACAAAACAAAATCTGTTTTGTAGTAAGTTTGATAGTACTATGTAGCTAGATATCTAGAAATTAAGCAAAGTATAAATATGCATCTTTGCACTGATTCACCCTGATAATGATCAATATACTAATGCAAACTTATTTTCAGTGATATATGGGGAATGAATGTTAGAACAACTCTATGTATTAATAGATGTGTTACATTAAAATATATTTTTTATTCATTTTGGATTATTGATATATGGCAATTATTTTACAAATTACTGCATGCATTCAGAAGAAAGCAGTAAACCAAAAAGACATATTCTTATCAGTACAGTGATTAATCTATTAAGCATTTGTAGTTAAATTGAAAACTATCTTGCCATTCTTTATAAATAGTAACAATAAAAAACCTTAAAAGCAGAACAAAGATGTAAGAAGCAAAAATAAAAGAGCAGATTAAAGTAATTCTACATTAGAAAAAAAGTGACATAGAAGATAATTTTCATTACAATTAATAGTGGAACAGATTAATTCTTTAGACTATTTAACACACTTTGGTATCATGGTGATTAGTTAAGGAGTGAGTTATTAAATACGTATAATTGTCTTCAAGTTTCTTTTAGGAAATTCATCAGCAGATATACGTATCCTATGTAAATGTAACAGGTCTGTCAGTACTAGTTTTGTGGTAACTTAAAGAAGATTTGACCAAGTTAAGTATCCTTTGACTCATGGCGGGATTGCCAGCATGCTTTCATTTGTTAAAAGAGCTGAATTTTCAACTGGGGCTTTGAAATGTACAGCAGGAGCAAAGAGAAAACCCAGTGGAAAGTTGTCTCTGGATAGTTAGAAGTGAGGCTAAAGCTGCCTAGCATAAAAGTTTCTGCTTATATTCTATAGTTGCCTTAATGGTTCAGTTCCTTTTTCCTTTCTTTTCTCAAATTATAAACTTGAATTAGGACAAAAGAATCAATGAGGGGTAATTAATTAAATAGGGTTATGAAATCACACAATTTTATTATATTAAAAAAGATCATCACCACCACAATTCCTTTCCTAGACGCTCTGAGGACGCCCTGAGTCTTACACCACTTACCGACTTCCTATAGCAACACAGAATTTCAGGAACAGCAAAGCCATTATTGTTGCCAGTTTTTACCACTGCTGTATTTTATCATACTTAGGAGTTACATGCTGCAATTGCATTCGTGTGTGATACAAAATTACAGTTTAATTTTCAGCAGAGAAAGCCGTGTCAAGTGATCTTTCTGTCACATGTATTTCATAGCTGAAAATAAAAAGGAGGCTTTTAAAGAAATGTAAATCTTACCAACATAGAGTGGTGCCTAAAACTAAAGTAACCTATGTTCTGGTCAAAACACACGAAGTTATAAACTAAGTGTCTTTATGTTATGTGGTACTAAGTTAATGAATAGATAATGAACCCAGCCCTATTGTGTCTGTCACAGAAGACTATACCTATTTGACTATAAAAGCCAGATGTTCTTTTTGCCTGATTTCCCTCCTGTGTTGTGAATTTGTGGGTTTGCCCAGTTTCAATAAGAGAGGTGCTGTACCTTCTGCTTGACCTGACCTGTACAACCTGACATTCTCCTGGAATATGTGTCCTGCATTTAAGGATAACTTGGAAGATGGTAACTTTTCCTTCTTGTGTGGAAGAAGTTCTATAGAACTAGAATTCTATTTCTATACATCTAGTTCTATAGCAAAAGCTCAAAGCCAGTATTATCCTTTCGAGTCCCCTTTTTGAGCCAGTGTGTATTGTACAGATCAGAAAGATGTCAACATCTTGTTATGCATACTCTGAGAACAGCTTCTGGAAGAGCTCTTTCAGGGACTTTGGGTGAAAGAATGTCTCCTTTGTGATTTCCAGACTTCTTAGGAGGCTACAGATGTTAGTGCAATTTAGTTTTCTGGTGAAATCCCAGTTTTATTTGGATGACTCGTTTGAATCAGGTTCTAAAATCACTCCAAGTACTACTGCTAATACCCTTACGCTTTGCCTGGGCCCTCACCTAGCTGACTAGTTGCACAGCAGTACTCTGACTGGGGTACTCTTGGGTATGACCAGGAGCAGACTTTGAGGTACTTAGAAACAAAGAGTGTCGAAAGTGGGTACACTCAGAGATGTCAACAGTGTCTGACAGTAGGTTAGGTTAAAAGGAAATTTGGAACTTCAGGGGCTGAAATTTGGAACTTCATGCCCAAAGCTGTCAGTTACATGAGCACATGCATGGTATTTTGATCCCTACTGTTCAAGAATAATTCAGTGTAAATTCCTTGGATATTTTTTACTGTAGTATTTTATGTAGTTATACAGTGTAAGACACAAAGCAGTATTTTTTAACATGATGAGGATTGGTTTTGTTCTTATTCTCTAACCTATGAAAGTCTCATTTGACTTAATCTGATGGATGATTTTCCTGACACACCAGGCTAATTGCATAAAGTTTCAGTAAACATGATACTTTATTTCACAACACTAGCATCCGACTATCCAAAAGCAAAAACGTCAAGGTCTTGGACTCAAGTTCTTTTAAAAATGTCAATCTAATGAAAATGGCATACTAAAAATAAATGAAAGATTGTTGATCTGTGTGCTTCTTATTTTGTATTCAAATATTTTAAACTCCTGGGTAACAGAATTCTGACTCTAAGACACATTAATGAGGTCTGACATAAGTAGACAGCTACACTGTAATGAGGAATAATTGGTTGTAATATGTACTCAGTGCAAACTGCAATTGTACAGAATATAATGTATTTTGCATTCAACAGAATATTAGACAGTAAAAAGTTTGTAATCTGTGAAATGACATGTAAAGCCACAAGACACCATAAACAACATCAAAAAACCTGCACCACTCATTATAAAGAAAAAACTTAAATAAGTTGACAAGAATAGAAATAGTTACTATATTAAACCAGTACATAATACAACATCTTTATGATTTATGAGTGTGGCTCTTTTGAAAATATGATCAAAGAAAAAAGGGGGATTGTACTTTGCAATAAATCTCATATACATTTTTTAATCTCACAGAAAATGTTTTAAATGCACTCAATACCGTAAAGGTACCAACATCTTTTTTTTTTTTTTTTTTACACTGGACTAGAATAAGATGTCTCAAGGTCATTGATGGTTTACAGTTCTGCTACTGCCAGTTCTATGCTGCGTTCCTGTGAAGGCTCGCCTGGCTCAGACCCTATTCAGTCATGTCACTGAGGGTGAGATTCATCTGGCCAAATCTAGACATCTCTTTGTACATGTGGCTAGTGATCTAAAACTCTTTATAATCAAAGGAGAGATTGACACCTCTAGGGTGCAATTCATCTCCTCCCGAAGTAGATACTTAAAGTAGGTCATATGAATCATGCCCTAGAGTGTCTATTTCTTTCTACTAATTATGAGGGGATCATAGAGGGGGAAGGTCACAGGTAGGTATCTTTGCAGTAGATAGCTAAAGATAGGTTAGATGAAAAGCACTCAAATGTCCACCCACAGGAATAAGTGATTGTGGTAGGTGGCTATTTATCACTATTTCCAGTATGAACGGATTTTCAGTGAAGTTGGTCCAGCCTTGACAAGCAATTTGCAGATGTCCTTTGGTGTATTAAAGGGTATGAAAATACTGATTAGAAATACATGACGGTGATTCTAACTATAAACATCAGCAATTTGTTGACACAAGTAATGCTGTAATGAAAAAAGTTACGTTGTCATAGTATGGCCATCTTTGGATACCAACAACTAATGAATCCTTGGTGTTGATTCATCAAAATTCTATGATAAAGAAAAATAGCTCTAAAGCTCAAGTTGATTGTTCAGTTTTCTGAAACTATTAAACAAAGAATTTAAGGCCTTTTCCCACATTCACACCCTCTAACAAGAGAAGAAATGCAAAGTCTTACTGAAAGATGTAAGTATTTAAGAAGTCAGTATTCTCTTTTATTCCCAGAATTCTTAGAAAAATGAACTGAGGAACTGTTTACTACTGTGCTGGCAGCTGTAGATTAAAATTATAAGAAATTATGGATGATGAGAGAGTCTGCATGTACTTTGCCAGCAGCATGTGACTGTGGTGGAAGGGCTGGTATTTATTTCTACCACGTGCTCTCATATTTCTTTGGGTGAATGATAATAAGGAACACGTGCAAGTTCATGTAAGGTTGTAATGTAGAAAAATGAACTCCTAGTTCCCACAGTATTTATTTGGTTCTAAAGTTTATAGGGCAGTTTTCTCCCTGTGTGTATTTCCAGGGAGCAGCACCGGCTGGCATCTCCCCAGGGTCAGGGGCCAGGGGTGATGGAGGCTCCCGGGGGCAGCAGGGCAGGGTCTGCAGCCAGGGCCTGTCCCACCACCCAGCCAGGAGCTGTGCAGCTGGGGGCACTGGGGCAGCCCCAGGCCCAGCCATCGGGCACCTTCCCCTGGGGACAGGGACAGAACGAGGCCTGGCTGGGACATAGGCCCACAGGTGGGCCTGGCTCATTGGGGTCCATGGCCAGGCAGGGCCAGGCTGTGGGGCTCTGGAGGCTGGCCCTCGGCAGCCTCTCTGGGGCAGGGGGTGACAGCCCCAGGGGTCCTGGGCCATGGGCAGGGTGGAGGGACCCCCATGGAGGTAGGACAGGGACAGTCAGGGCTGGTGGTGCCCTCAGGGGCCTGATGTGTATTTCATGGTTACTTTATTAATTTACTGCACTAACCTTTTGTCTGAATTCAATTTTATGGTTCTTGTAACTGATGAATCAGTTTTACAGCATGCTAAAAGTTTTTGTCTATAATTATCTCAAATGAAATTTAATTTGCTTTAATAACTTTAATGGAATTAATTTATTTTCTTACTCTTCTTTCAGATTTGTCCACTTTTTTTTCTTTTCTGGTGGAGCTTGCACACACAAAGGCTGCCGTCACTCAAATATATTGAATTCAGGCTAATACGTATACCAAAGACAATCCCTACATGTTTTACTACACAAACACTTCTAGTGTTTGATGTTTACAAGGGAGAATAATATTAATTTATCATTCCACAAGCAGCTTAAGGAAGCTCTGGGATGAGAACAGCATCATGTGTCAGACTTTGAAAACTGGTCTTTGTTAAAAGAATTGAGTCAAAAGGAGACATTGCTGGTTTCCATGTTGTATTTCCATGTTATATATGTCTTATGAGACTGTTGCTGTCACGAGAGATTAGTTTTGGACATTCTTTGCAGACTACAACCTGGTAGGGAGGAATGGGATCCACCTGTCTAGAGGGGGCAAGAAAATCTTTGGCAGTAGGCTGGCCAGCTTGGTGAGCCAGGCTTTAAACTGATGGACTTGGGGCACGGGGTCCAAATTGGCAATGTGGGTACCATTGCATCCACTGGGGAATAGGCCAGGCCAACCTGAGTAGCGATGACTGTTCCTTAGCTGCCCCCCAAGATGCAAAACAGAGGGCCAATCCCATTGTGAGTAGGGAAGGCTACAGATCCACTCACAGCCCTCCAGGGAAACCTGGATGTTCGACTGCCCCTTCAAAATGCCTGTACACCAATGCACACAGCATGGGGAATAAACAGGAAGAACTGTGTGCGGTCACAGGGCCATGATCTCTTTGCAATCACAGAGACATGGTGGGATAGCTCGCATGACTGGAATGCTGTCATGGATGGCTATGTAGTTCTTAGGCCAGCAAGGCGAGGTGGTGGAGTCACTCTTTATGTGAAAGAGCAACTAGAGTGTATCGACCTCGGGCTAGGGGAGGATGAAGAGGGGGTTGAGAGCTTATGGGTAAAGATTAAGGGGCAGGCTAACATAGGTGACACAGTGTTGGGTGTATAATACAGGAATGATCAGGAAGAGGAAGTCGATGAGGCCTTCTACAGGCAGTTGAAAGTAGACTCATGATCACAGGCCCTGATTCTCATGGGGGACTTCAACCACCCTGATATATGCTGGAATGACAACACAGCCAGAAACACACAGTCCAGGAGGTTCCTGCAGATCATTGATGGTAACTTCTTGTCACAGGTGATGAACAAGCCGGTGAGGAGAGAGTGCTTCTGGACCTGGTGCTAACAAAGAAGGTCTGGTTGGGGATGTGAAGGTTGGGGGCAGCCTTGGCTGCAGTGACCATGAGATGGTGGAGTTCAGGATTCTGCATGGAAGAAGCAGGGCAACAAATAGGATTACTACCCTAAACTTAAGGAGGGCTAACTCTAGTCTCTTCAAGGACCTGCTTGGAGGAATCCCATGACTTAGGGCTCCAAAAGGTGTGGGAGGGGAGTCCAAGAGAGAAGGCAAATATTCAAGCATCACTTCCTTCAAGGTCAAGATTGGTGCATGCTAATGAGTCAAAAAGCAAGCAAAGGAGCCTAGAGGACTGCATGGATGAGCAAGGAACTTCTGGAAAAAATCATTCAGAAGAAGGAAGTTCAGAGATTGTGGAAAATGGGACTGGTCACTTGGGATGAGTATAGGAATGCTGTCAGAGTGGGCGGGGATGCAGCGAGGAATGCTAAGGTCCACTTGGAATTTAACCTGGCAAGGGATGCCAAGGACAACAAGAAGGGCTTCTTCAAGTACATTAGCAGCAAAAGGAAGACTAGGGAAAACATGTGCCCTCTGCTAAATGAGTTGGGCACCCTGGTGACAGAGGGTACAGAGAAGGCAGAGCTACTGAATGCCTTCTTTGCTTCAGTCTTTACTGCTAAGGCTGACCATCAGGTATCCCAGACCCTGGAGTTAAGGGAAAAAGTCTGGAAAAGGGAAGTCTTTCTCTTGTTTGAGGTAGATCAGGTTAAAGGTCTTTTAGCCAAGCATGACACCCACAAATCCATGGGCCCTGATGGAATGCACACATGATTGCTGAGAGAGCTGGTGGATGTTATTGCCGAGCCACTCTCCATCATCTTTGAAAACTCGTGGAGATCAGGAGAGGTGCCTGACGACTGGAAGAAAGCCAATGTCACTCCAATCTTCAAAAAAGGCAAGAAGGAAGATCTGGGGAACTACTGGCCAGTCAGCCTCACCTTCATCCTTGGAAAGATGATGGAGCAGCTTATTCTGGATATAATCTCCACATGGAGGAAAATAAGGTTATTGGGAACAGCCAACATGGATTCACCAAGGGGAAATCATGCTTGACCAATCTGATATTCTTCTACCATGGCGTGTCTGGCTGGGTGGATGAGGAGAGCAGTGGATGTTGTCTACCTCGACTTCAGCAAGGCGTTTGACACCATCTCCCACAGCATCCTCATAAGTAAGATTAGGACGTGTGGGGTAGATGGGTGGACAGTGAGGTGGATTGAAAGCTGGCTGAACCACAGAGCTCGGAGGGTAGTGATCAACAGTGCGGAGTCTTGTTAGACACCTGTAGTTAGTGGTGTTCCCCAGGGGTCAGTTCTGGGTCCAATCTTACTCAATATATTCATCAATGACCAAGACAAAGGGACAGAGTGCTCCCTCAGCAAGTTTGCTGATGACAAAAAACTAGGAGGAGTGGCTGATTCACCTGAAGGCCCTGCTGCCATTCAGTGTGACCTGGACAGGCTTGAGAGCTGGGTAGAGAGGAACCAGATTTAATAAGGGCAAATGTTGCACCAGTACAGCTGCTGGAAAGCAGCTCTGCAGAGAAGGACCTGGGAGTCCTGGTGGACAGCAAACTGTGCATGAGCTGGCAGCATGCCCTTGCAGCCAAAAAGGTCAATGGAATCCTGGGGAGCATAAATAAAAGTGTGTCCCACAGGTCAAGGCAGGTTATTCTTCGTCTCTGCTTTGCCCTCGTGAGGCCCTGTCTGGAGTCCTGTGTCCAGTTCTGGGCTCCCCAGTTCAAGAAGGACAAGGAACTACTGGAGAGAGTCTAGCGGAGGGCTACAGAGATGATGAGGGGACTGGAGCATCTCTCCTATAGGGAAAGGCTGAGGGAGCTGGGGCTGTTTAGCCTGAGGGGACCTCATCAGTGCTTATAAATTTCTAAGGGGTGGGTGTCAAGAGGATGAACCAAAATCTCTTCAGTGATACCCAGTAACAGGACAAGGGACAATGGGCACAAGATGGAACACAGGAAGTTCCATACAAACATAAGAAAATATTCTTTTACTGTGAGAGTGACAGAGCAGTGGCACAGGCTGCCCAGAGAGGTGTGGAGTCTCCTGCTCTGGAGAGATTCAAACCCTGCCTGGACATGTTCCTGTGCAACTTTCTCTAGGTGACCCAGCTCTAGCAGGGGGTTGGACGAGATGATCTCTAGAGGTTCCTTCCAACCTCTACCTTTCTGTGAATCTGTGATTTACGTAACCAATCTCTTACATATTTAAAAAGTCATGAAGGTTGGTGGTTTTTTTTTTGTTTTTTTTTGTTTTTTTTTTTAAATATACAATGTGCAGTATTTTCTTTCATTTGCCTCACAGGAAATGTTTTCTTAACATAACTTTTAGCATAATGATATACAACTGAAAAGTCATCCTTTGAGTAAAAAATATAATGTTAACCTTGTATTTAATAGTTATCTGCCTATGTAGATATTTAAATTATATTATTAATGCATTCTATTTCCTTGATTATTATGCTTTTCTATGTTTCATAGATGCGTAGACTTCAAAGTCTAAGAGAATTGACTGTGACATCTAAGAAAAATAGAAAAGCTGTAGGATTTGAAAAAAAGTACATGATGTCAAGGACAAAAATAGAGTCAGAACATGAGAAATTTAGTCTACTACCCACAGGCCTAAAATTTCTATAAAAGTAGTTATCAGTGTTTTATAGAAAACATAGTAGCAGTGAATAATGTGTTAGCAGTCTATTATGGGTCTCAAACATGGAAGAAATTCAAAGTAGAGAAGATTGCACCTTTACACTAATGACATTTAGACTTTTTGAGTCTATTTGTTCTGTTGTCTATTTTTGTATCTTAAATGCTATAAATAAAATGTGAAATTATCTAATTTATTGCCTAGAAAAATCTGATGTGGCTCATCATTGTCAAAAAACTTAAGTAATTCTTCTATTACCTGGTTATATATATCTTCAAATATTTGTAAAATACTTTCATTTTTTGTGTGCATTGCCTGTTTCCCATCATGCTTTATCTCATCTCCTACTCAAACTTCCTAAAATCCTAGTCTACCCTTCTCTAAACTTTTCCTCATATATACTTTTCAGACAGACAGATGCCAGGAGAGAGTAATTGTACTTAAATGGATGGTAAAAGATCATACAACAGAAGACCAGGGGGTGTAGTGGAGGAACAGAAATTAAAAATAAAAATGACCACTACAAAAGCTGGATATCAAATGCAATCAAATTAACTGGATTAAGACTGCTAATATTTTTTATGCAATTTTTCTCAGTGCCAAGTGGTCTTTTTTGTTTGAGCTAGGTATGAAAGTCAATTTATTATAAACTAATCTGGAGAGAGAATGTCTGATTCTTGGAAATTATCCTTCAGCATAGTGTGTTAGAATTTGATATACATTTCCCAGTGACAATAACAGGAGCTGCGTGTCTAAATCCATCTATTGTCATTACTAAGCACTATCAATCACAAAGCACTTGTGTGCATACTGCACAGGCTATTCAGCTTGGAAATTACATGTATTTAAATATTTTATTTATAAACTTGTATATAAACACATGCAACCTATTTTAAGCAGAATTCCCCTAAAATGACAATGAGAAATGTTTTCAAAACAGTCAAAAAATTGTGAAATTCTCATCACAGTTCAGCTTGAGCTTTGTAATTTAAAATTAAAAGAAACTGCTCATTTCACCAGGAAAGGAGAAGCTGAGTTCTCCAAACATATTGCAGTATCTATGCCAACAGAAAGACGCACTTTGGGTGAAGAACAAGTGTAGCATTCATTATTTAATTCTCTCTTGAGTTAATTCTCTGTATCATCAAGGCAGTTATAGTATGTCCCTCCTCCCATGCTTTTCCTAGTCTCATCAGAAGGCAGTGGGTTTCAGTTTTGGCTTAGTACATATTTGTATGCTCAGTTCCTCTTCAGGACTCACCATACTACTTTGGAGTTTCTGGTCAAACTCAGTTTGGTGGTTTCTCATGCTGCTTTCCAAACACTAAAAGGGTTTGGCATGATAATCCTATCTCAGAGTCCAGATACTAGAAACTCCTTCAGAGACACATCTGTCTTGGCCAAGTCTTTTTCAAAGGTACTATAGAACATAATGCTCCAAAGACAATATTTAATATTCAGTACATGCTATCTTGGGATGTTGATGAGATTAACCAGCATCTAAGGTTAAGCATCTTGTCTAACTTAGTCATACTTAATCATACTTCTTATGCTCACTTTAGATATAGGTTCTCTGGCAGGCAATTAACTTCACAAAAAACCCCATGTGTCTTGGTTACTGAAAGACCTCCCCCATCCCCACCCCCTCCCTCCAGCTTAGTTTAGACTAAGTCTAACTTTCAAATAGCTGAAGTCTCTTTTAGGTGAGATGACTTATTTCAAGTGCTCCAAAGAAATTAAGGTAACAGTGAATCAGAAAGGTTATCTGGACTTTGCTTTTATTTGCAAAAGTATATGTTTTCAGAAAGTCAGGAAAAGTGACATTGCTTCTTTGCAAGCTCAATAGTTTTATGAGACCTCAAAGAACTTGTAAAATAATTGTTCTCTTCAAGAACATAAGAAGACGCACAGAAGTAGTCTACAGCAGAGAAAAAAAAAAAAAACAAACAAAAACCAAACACAAAAAAATAGTCTCGTGTTTACAAATGATCAAAATTATGGGAGAGGAAGGTATTTAGTATTTTTCCTCTGTTATTATCATATTGTCATCCAAGAAACATGAGTTTCAAATCATAGAATCATAGAATAATCTGGGCTGGAAGTGACCTCTAAAGTAAATCTAGTCCAATCCCCTGCCATGAGCAGGGCCATTTGCAACTAGATCAGGTTTCCCAGAGCCACATCCAACCTGGCCTTGAATGTATCAAGGGATGGGGCTTCTATCACTTCTCTGGGCAACCCGTTCCAGTGCCTCACCACACGCATTGTAAAGAATGTCTTCCTTATATATAGTCTAAATCTCCCCTCTTTTAATTTAAAATCATTCCACCTTGTCCTATCACTCCAGGACCTGCTAGAGTTTTGCCCTGTCTTTCTTATAGACCCCCTTTAAGTACTGGAAGGCCTCAATTAGATCTCCCCAGAGCCATCTCTTCTCCAGGCTGAACAAGCCCAACTCTCAGCCTGGCCTCATAGGAGAGGTGCTCCAGCCTTCGGATCATCTTGGTAGCCCTCCTCTGGACCTGCTCCAACACAGCCCTGTCCTTTTTGTGTTGGGGGCCCCAGAGAAGGAGGCAGAACTGCAGGGGGGTCTCCCCAGAGCGGAGCAGAGGGGAAGAATACCCCCCTCGACCTGCTGCCAACGATGCCGGGGAGGCAGCAACG
>KL270871.1:22392-39115 GCA_000699545.1 Podiceps cristatus
GCACCATTCAACTTGGTGTTGTCCACAAACTTGCTGAGGGTGCACTTGGTCCCAGTGTCTGTGTCATTGATAAAGATGTTAAAGAGTACTGGTCCAGTACAGAGCCCTGAGGCACCAAAGTCACAACTTGAGTCACCCCTGAGTCAAAGCTGTGACTCTTCCAGTCTAGGAAGGTAACAGTGACTTATTGTGGCAGTCCATATTGACTGTTAGAATCACAGAGTCATAGAATCGCATAGGTTGGAAGAGACCTTTAAGATCATCAAGTCCAACCATTAACCTAACATTGCCAAGCTCACCACTCCAGAACAGGTACAACTACCTAAAAGGAGGTTGTAGGGAGGTGAGTTTTGGTCTCTTCTCCCAAGTAACAGGTGATGGGACAAGAAGAAATGGCCTCAATTTCTGCCAGGGGAGGTTTAGGCTGGATAATTGGAAACATTTCCTCACCGAAAGGATTATCAGGCACTGGAACAGGCTGCCCAAGGAAGTGGTTGAGTCACCATCTCTGGAGGTATTTAAAAGATGTGTAGATATGGTACTTAGGGACTTGGCTTAGTGGTGGACTTGGCAGTGTTAGGTTAGCAGTTGGACTCGATCTTAAAGGTCTCTTCCAACCTAAACAATTCTGGATGGGTATTTCAAGCTCAGGCTACTGCACACACAGAAATACATCAATGAGTCTCCAAAAACTGCAGATTAAAAAGGTAAAAAAAAGAAACAAAAGAGATGAAATCAATGAAAACTGGATGAAATTCATACTGTACATCAGCAGGATGATCAGCAATGACGCAATGCCAAATATTTGTCTTAGGGTTGTGAAGTTGAAATGTACACTTAGGGAATGCCCTAGAGAATCCACCAATTTTCTTTACCAGGCATGTGAATATTAATGGTCATAATTACAGATACACTTCATATATTTGCAGGGTGGAAGAAAGAATTAAAACTTGCTTGAGAGACTTAATACTGGAAATTTACAGGTTCATGTCTTTGGCTGTTTGGAAAAAAAAATAAGTGATTTTGCTTTATATGAAGCTGAAACAAAAGCACAAAGAATTTTGAGTAAGGATTAAAAATAAAAAAAAGGAAAAAAGGTGTGGGTGTCGGCAAAATATCTCATTAGCAAATCAATTGATTATATAAAGTATGAGTGTTCAGGAGTATTTTTGTAACCAATAATTGCCTCTTTCCTGCACATTTAAGGAGAGACGGTCATTTTTAAGAGGATGGTAATTTTAGTGGAAATTGCAATAGTGCCACTAATTAAAAAAGAATAATATTCTTTTTGTCCTGTATTCCTAAGATGTTTTGATTCTCCTAAATCTTGTCATTTTAAATAGGCTAGCACATTTCTCTTGCTACACATGGAATTAATAAACAAACAGGTATTTACAATATGCACCACTGCCAATAGTGATTCTTCTGAAATATTAGCATCTTTTATATTTGAGAAAAATAAGTAGATTTTTCACCTGAATAAGTTTTTTAATAGGAATGAGTAAAAGTCCCTTTACTTTATAGCTTTCAATTGACCAGACCATTTATTTTCTTTTCAGCTGCACCCAACACAGTTTATCCCATGCTACATTTTGGATTATCTCCTTAGCACCCCCTTTCTCTGTTCTTTGTTAGGAAGCCTGTAACATTCTGATCACAAATTTGCTGACAACCACCATGTCCCATCCCTGCTGCACAGGGACAAACTTCAAGCAGTTCTGTTTGAATTAGCATTAGTAGATTCACATACTCATTCAGACTTCTGCAAACCTTTTAATAAGTCTTCCATTTTCTTTATCCCTCCCTCACATACCTTCCATTTACTCTTCTCCAACTTTTTTATTTTTTATTTCAAGTGTAAAACTTACATCCTTCTTCAAGAAACCTATGTCTTTTTGTATGGTAAAAAAAAAAAAAAATAGAAAAGGTCTATTAATATGACTTAAAATCTGTAGGAGGAAGGACAAAAAGAGATTGCTGACTCTGTGGAATTTTCTCAGCTGAATACTATGCAGTAGTGCTCTGAAGTGAATAGCTGGTGAGTTTAAGGAAATTGTGATGGGCAACTGTTTCTAATGACAACATCTGTGCTCTCCAGCAGGGAAAGGCACGGAGCCACAGAATGTAACTTTGGGAATCCAGGGCAGGATTGAGGATACTTGCAAACTCATAGTTACCTCTGTGGTCTTGTCTTGAGCTGCCAGAGATGACAGTAAAAATATATATAAGATTTTAAAAGCTGTCTAGGACCATTAAGACATTCAGTACTCATTAAAATTAATGGTAGTTATGCCTTTATTACAGTCATTTCTGAAAATCCATATGTATAACCATATGTACTTTTAAGGTTCATTACCCAGAACTGTTTTGTGTTGTGGTCTGAATAAACATTTCTTCCCTGTTTCTGTCCCCAATTACAGCCATAAATAATAGACAGATTGTTTACTGCATACATTATTTGTGTATCAATTGACAGGTTCCCAGATTCACAAATTACTTTTACATAACTTGAGACATCTGATTTATTCATACTCTTTTCAGAAATACCAGGCATATTTTGCTATTCACCAGAGGATCAGAGCTTGCTGGAGAATTTGTATACTGCATATTTGCATATCTACTGATCCCTTTGCATTCCACCTTAGCTAATAATAGGAGATATTTTTATCTCTTTTTTTTTTTTTTTTTTTTTTTTTTTGGTGTTTGCGTCCCTCCACCTGTTTTTCTCTTCATATTAACACAGTGGTTGATTTACATTTAAAAAAAAAAAAAAATGTTTTGTTTTGAAACTCTCTATGGGAACAGAAGAATTCTTTTTGTATTTCTGAGCTGCATTTTCTTTGCAGGCAGATAAATGGCAAATGTGGAGAAACTGCAAAAAAGAAAAGGCAATGACTTTGATTTGTTTTGCAGTTTCTACATCCCCCCAAAAGGTTTTGATCTTTCTGTTCCAATAAAAGGGTTCAGTGCCTTCCAGTAAACACATTGGTACCTTATCAGAAGGCATAACACTACACAATATTCAGACTAGCTGTTTTTCTGAGAGCTCCAGAGCACTTTGCAAAAATACTGTAGGATTATCAACAACGACAATGTTTTCTATATGTTTACTTATACTTGCTATCATTTGGGGTATCCACTTAGGGGCAAATCTTGCAATTAGTATGCAAACAGAGTCCATGCAATCTGATTCTTAGAAATCACATCAGTGATTAAGAGTGCTAGGGGACAATGCATAACAATCACTCATGATGTTATTATGTTGCCCTTTTTCACCTCCATTCATACCTCTTCCATCCATGTTCACACGTTGTCTCACACTGTAAGCTCTTTGGGACAACAGGGGTCTTTTAATGTAAGGGAAAGCATGAAGTACAGTGGGGTCAGGGTTTGTGGTACATGTTATCTCAGTCAAAATAGCGAAGTATTCCTGGTGAAACTATAGGTCTTCTATTCTGTTAAAATTCGCAGAGATAATTCTGGTCCTGTATTTTCCTAGCACTTTGAATACTTTTCCGTCTTTATCTTTCTGGCCTAGTTTTAGGGTTTATGGTCAATTGATAGGTTCTACTTCATTGTTTTATTTAAATGTAATTTTAAATTATATTCCTTAATACCTAACACCATTTTTTTTCTTTTTTAAAGTATTACGTATTGAAATGCATAAACATGAACATGACTTTCCTCTGTGTTCCAGTGGTTTCCTGAAATCTTTCAAACAGATCTAGATTCCATTATGATTTTTTTTCTATTTCTATATTTATATGTGTGGGCCATCTTTTTATTTACATGGAAAACTGACACTATTTATGGACATTTTACATTTTAAATAGCTTAACTAACTGACTTGTGTTACCTTATCTCCTATGCCTGTCTCCAGACCAGTAAAAATGCTGGAGTTAAATCTGTGTTCATGAAAATTAAAGACTCAAATTAACATCAGCCATGAATATCAAAGACTTTAGTTAAGATCACTGACCTTTGAATCAGACTTGAAAAGCTATGTGTTGCTGGCATGAATGGTCAAAGGCTTTCTTCACTGCAGTGTATTGGCCTGTAAAATCCGTGTACCTCTGGGTTCTGGATGAACTTCACACTCATTGCCAGCAGTTCATTTGGGGTAAACATTGTTAAACCTGGAGCTCTGGACTACTGTATCTCTTTCATATTTCTTTTCTGTATCCTGAAAAGACTCTTCTGGTCTCCCTGGTAATAAAATCTGTAGTATTTGTGCCTTTGGAGGTACTCTGTTTGCTAGTATCTAGTCTCCTATCTTGACAAGTATGATACAGAAGGGATATAAAAACTATGTGTCATATTCCTATTGAGCATTACTGCAAAGGATTTCATAATTGTGAAGTAGATGGAGCTGTAGGAACAGACCATTTTCACAGCATCATAGAGTAACTAAAGTTGAAAAAGATCTCAGAAAGCTTCTAGTCCAATCTCCCGCTCAAAACAAAGTCAGCTATGAGATCAGAGCAGGCTGCTCAAGGTAGGGCTTCATCCAGTCTGTTCTTGCACACCTCGAAGATGGAGACTGCAAAACCTCTCCAAGCAACCTGCTCAACTCGTAGATTGTCCTCATGGGGAAAAAAGTTTCTCCTTACATTCAGTTTGAAACTCTCGTTTCAACTTGTGCTCATTGTCACTTATCCTTCCAGCACACACACCAAGTTCTGTGAAGAGTCTGGCTCCATCTTCCTAATGACCGCCTTGTAGGTACTGGGGAGATGCTATAAGGACCCTCCAAAGCCTTCTCTTCTCAAGGATGAGTTGCTCAAAGACTACTTCATGTACTTCCCCACACTGATTGTGTGGTCTGTAATGCACTCTCTCCAAGACATCACCCTCACTGGCTTCTCCTCTGATCTGACCCACAAGCTATGACAGCTAGTCCCATACGAGAGGTCCATACATCTGAGCTGCACCTTCACATAGAGGTCAACCTCTGCCCCATCCTTGTCTTTCTAACCCGTCCTTTCTGAAGAGCTTGTATCCATCTATACTGGCACTGCAGCCACATGAGCTGTCCCATCTCATCCCAGTTCTACATCTCCCTGGGTGCCATACCATGGGAGCTGTGCTCTTGCCTACTGCTCATACACGCCCCTGCCCTGCCACCCCTCACCGCAGTGGGTGAATGCGTGCTTGAGACTGTCTCACCAGCAGTCCTCTGCAGACAAAAGTACAGGCACTTCCTAATCAGTATTGTCAAGGGAATTAATAGTGACAGTGCTCTGGGAATACAGGCCAACAGTGGCTTGTTGAAGTAAGCAGCAAATGTGTGGAACCAAACCCTTTTTTACCTGTGGCTGGTATTCAGTGTTGCAGCATCTAGGGGCCACTGCACTAATCCCATGAGATGAATGATTCTTAAAATATAGAGGTATTTCCAATTGTATGTGTCAGTACAAACATGTCCTTAAAAAGACAATTATTTTAAGATTTATTTTCCACATTGAATATGGTATATTGATGTAATTAAAGCCCAGCCAGTGTTTTCCTTAGTAGGCAATAGAGTTTTGGAATGTATATTTATCAATAAGGCTATTAGACTGTGCTCTACTGTTTCATGGTGCTGTATATCACAGGGCATGTCAGCAGTAACAGATGCTCCGTTACTTCCAGAAACAGACAGAAAGGATGTTGAAGTTTTATAATCCTTGTTATCTATCTTTTAGCTACAGAGAATGAGAATACTTGGTTTTGTCAAGAAATAGATGTTTGTCATTATTGCTGGTTTATTATATTTGTTTGAAAATATGGGTAGTACTTTTGGATTTTAAAATTTATTGTCTAAAATATTATACTTTATATTAAAGAGGGGAAATCATGTAGGAGCAGAAAATTATACTAATTGAACTATACTCTCAGCAATCTTAAGGTATTTTAGTGCAAACAACACTCATCAATTAGAAACTACATAGCACTCGTTCAAATTCTATTGACATTTATTTAAGTTTGTATTTGACTTGAACTGCAGAAATGAGGGGTGTGATATCATCTCCAGAAAACAGCAAAATATCTAATTCTAATTTGCTTATAGATTTCAGAGAAGGAAAACCTTTTAAAAGCTAAGATCTACATTGCTGACCTGCACCTCTGTAAATTCAACATCAATGAAACTGGTACATATATAGCCCTGTGCGATTGAGAAGATTAAGACCTTGCAATGAGCAATAAGCCATTTATCACAGTCTGATTAAGACATAGCATTAGTGCCTCGAAGGACAAATGAAAGTGATACTACCTCTCTATTTTTCTAGATGTCAGATGTTTCAAATAAGCCACCATCTGGACTTTCAAACAATAAGGGAGAGATGTGGCTTAAGGAATACTGACAACATGATCTTCATAACAACACCTTTTCAAGGGGTATTACATACATCTTATTGGCCTTTGCTCAGTTTTTTAATGAGTTCAGTTTTCTGCTTTCGTTTAATCAAAAAATGTCTCTGAAAGGCTGTGTGCAGGTGGTGATAAGTGTTGAGCAGATACTTAAGCGTGGACTAGGACAAGTCATAAACCAGTGATGGCTAGAATGCTTTTTGACTACAGCTGTGAGGAAGGGACTGTGTGTGTGCCATACAGAGGCAAAACTAGCCTGGGAAGCATTTTGACTCAGGTATACGACACTAAAAAACAACTCCTTTGCTGTTTCATTGATGTACATTTAATCCTGGTAATAACTTGTTTCTAGACTAGTTTCTGATCGAGACCAGAATTCCTACCCAAACGCTAGGTTCCTACAAACTACTACGCCTACAATACTACTACATCCTCTCGTTGGGATTAGTAACCCTTAACTCAGAGGTGAGAATATATTTTTGATTGTTGCTTTTCAATCGGACAGAACAATAATTTTTTGTTGTTTTTTTTCGTTTGGTTGTTTTGGGTTTTTTGTGGTTTTTGTTTTATTTCTTCTGTTGTTTGGGTGTTTTTTTTCCTTTGCAAAGTGGAAGAAATGGTTAGTTCAATGTATGTGTTTGTGGGAAAAAACCCCAACCTGAATATCTCATTTCATGTAGATTTAAATCCAAATGGAAGTGAAATCAGACAGGATTTTGCATCAACCAGTGTAGTTCATGGTAGATAAAGCGTTCAACCATAACCTGTGTCTCTAAAGTCAGCTGAAACTACATCTCTTCCTTCAGCTCCCAGGTCCTTCTCTGCAGAGCTGCTTTCCAGGAGGTCACCCCTAACCTGTACTGGTGCATGGAGTTATTCCACCCCAGGTGCAGGACCCTGCACATGCCCTTGTTGAACCTCATGAGGTTCCTCTCCACCCAACCCTCCAGCTTGTCCAGGTCTCGCTGAATGGCAGCACGGCCTTCTGGGGTATCAGCCACCCTCCCAGTTTCATATCATTAGCAAACTTGCTGAGAGGGCACTCTCTCCCTTCATGAAGGCCACCGATGAATGAATTGAACAAGACTGGGACAAGTACCAACCCCTGGGAACACCACTGACTACAAGCCTCCAACTAGACTTTGCACCGCTGATCACAACCCTCTGAGCTCTGCCATTCAGCCCATTCTCAATCCACCTCACTGCCCACTCGTCTAACCCACACTCCCTGGGGTTACCTATGAGGATATTATGGGAGACAGTGTCAGAAGCCTTGCTGAAGTCAAGGTAGACAGCATCCACCACTCTCCCCTCATCCATCCATCCATCCATCCATCCATCCATGCAATCATGCCATCATAGAAGGCTATCAGATTGGTCAAGCATGATTTCTCCTTGGTGAATTCATGCTGACTACTCCTGATCACCTTCTTGTCTTCTACATGCTTAGAGATGACCTCCAGAATGAGCTGCTCCATCACCTTTCCAGGGATGGAGGTGAGGCTGACTGGCCGGTAGTTTCCCAGGTCCTCCTTCTTGCCCTTCTTGAAGACTGGAGTGACATTGGCATTCTTGCAGTCCTCAGGCACTTCTGTTCTCCATGACCTTTCAAAGATGATGGAAAGTGTCTTGGCAATGATATCTGCCAGCTTCCTCTGTGCTCATGGGTGCATCCCATCAGGGGCCATGGATTTTCAGGTGTCCAGTTTGTCTAACTGGTCTCTAACCCAATCCTCCTTGGCCAAAGGAAGACCATCCTTTCTCCAGACTTCCTCTCTATAATCCAGGGTCTGGGATAACTGAAGCCCAGCATTAGTAGTAAAATCTGAAGCAAAGAATGCATTGAGCAACTCTGCCTTCTCCATATCCTTCACCACCAGGGCACCCACCGCATTTAGCAGAGGGCCCATGTTTCCTCTAGTCTTTCGTCTTCTACCAATGTATTTGAAGAAGCCCTTCTTATTGCCCTTGACATCTCTTGCCAGATTAAATTCTAGGTGGACCTTAGCCTTCCTTGTTGCATCCCTGCATGACCTGACAGTGTTCTTGTATTCCTCCCAAGTGGCCTGTCCTTTTTTCCACATTCAATAGACTTCTTTCTTCCATTTGGATTTTGCTAGTATTTCCTTGCTTATCCATGCAGGTCTTTTGCCTCCCTTACCTGCTTTCTTACTCATGGGGGTGCACTGTTCTTGACCTTGAAGGAAGTGATGCTTGAATATTGCCCAGCTTTCTTGGACACCCCTCCCCCACCTTCTGGAGCCCTAAGTCTTGGGATTCCTCTAAGCAGGTCCTTGAAGAGGCCAAAGTTAGCCCTCCTGAAGCATAGGGTAGTATTCCTATTTGTCACCCTGCTTCTTCCACTCAGGATCCTGAACTCCACTATCTCATGGTCACTGCAGCCAAGACTGCCCCCAGCCGTCCCATCCCCAACGAGACCTTCTTTGTTAGCTCCAGGTCCAGCAGCACTCTTCCTTTGTTGGCTCATCACCACCTGTGACAAGAAGTTATTATCAATGATCTGCAGGGACTTCCTGCACTGTGTTCCTGGCTGTGTTGTCATTCCAGCAAATATCAGGGTGGTCGACTCCACCACCTCACCTTGCTGACTGTCTTTCCTAAAAACTACATAGCCAGCCACAACAGCATTCCAGTCATGTGAGCTATCGCACCATGTCTCTGCGATTGCAATGAGATCATGGCCCTGTGACTGCACACAGATCTCTAGTTCTTCCTGTTTGTTCCCCATGCTGTGTGCGTTGTGTACTGGCGTTTCAGAGAGGTAGTCGAGCTCACAGGTTTCCCTGGAGGGGTGCAGGAGGATCCATCATTGCCATACAGACCCTTCGGGTGGTTGGCCTTCTGGTTCTCATCTCGGGAGGCAGCTAAGGAACATTTGTTGCTGCTCAGGCTGGCCTTGCTCAGTTGGATGCAATGACATGAATTGCCACTTTGGACACCTCCCCCCTGCCCAGTCCTTCAGTTTAAAGCCTGCCTCACCAAGTTGGCCAGACAGGTGGATCACATAAATGTTTAGGAAAGAGATTATGGTGTTAGGAAGAGCTAATAGCAGCCACTAAATTTTATGAACTGATACTTCGAGTATTGAAAGGAGTGAAAGTAGGATTTATATAAGTCAGTCAGTTCAGTAAGCCATACATTGAATTCAGTCTTTTAAGGAGCTTTGTGCTAGTCTGTAGTTCTTTTTACAAAAATCAGAAACATTTTCTTGTTTTTCAAGCAGTAGTGAAGTTACAGTCACAGTGAGATACAAATTGATTTTCTTTTTCATATGATGATGCTTTTATCTGTTCTTCAGAAACATGGCCAGATAGCAGTACAAATTTTCAAATAACATTAAAGAAAACTATTTAATTGAAGACAAATCATAAACATTAATGTAAACCAACATTTTAAAGACACAGCTTTCTCACTGGCTGTTTAAGGTATGAAACTGGGGATTACCCTATCAAAAGAATACAGCCTGGGGGCGAGAATGATCTTTCATTAAAATACTTTCTTAAAATACTTCAATATGAAGTAATCTAATTGCTACTGTGCTATTTTATGAAGATTCTATAAGCTGAAAATATTACTATATGTATTTTAAATGTGAACTTTAATGGTTTATATTTCATATTAAATAAACAAAAAATGAGATAAATTAGGTCTTCCTCCTCATTTTGCTTGGCAAAAAATATTTTAATTAAAAAGTATTTTAATAATTCATTTTAGTTTTTACAATCAAACATGAGTTTATCTTTCTCTCTTAGTCATTTATTTCTTGATCTTGCATCATGGTCTGTGAAACTTCTCACATACCTGAAATAAAATTATGCTGAGCTATTTGCCGAACCATGGCTATAAAAAGGTATTACCTATAGATGCACAGGACTGTATCCAAATCTCATTCACGTGAATCACGTATGTTAATCCTCTGTGCAGTAATGAAAGAAGAGACTTCTTATCGCAGAGGAATGGCTGTTCTCCATCATATTTCATAATCAAAAGGAGCTTATAAGAAAACAGTTGTCTCTTATTGTCAGTATGATTTGAATTTGCCAGAATTGTCAAATGTATTATGTTCTGAAGGAAAAAATTTGAGTAAGTTTAAGTTATTTTATTGTGAAATCAGTCAGCCCAGTTTAGTGTTACTTTTTAGATAGGTCCATTGTGCTTTGTTTTGATTCAGTCTGTGTGGAAGTTTTTAATATCTTCCTAGATGTTTGTGGCAGAAGACATGTTATAAAGGCATGAAACAAAAACTCCCTTCTGTTCTTAGAAGGGGATATTCTTACTAATATTATCTGGTAATCTTTTTTAGGTAGTTACTGAGAAACAAGGTTTCCATTTTTCTGATACTAATATGATCTTGCAAGAAAAAAGTCCCAGTTTACAACTTCCTAATGTAGAATTTGCCATGTACTCCAGGGTCCACTGAGCAAGTATTTGAATGGATTGGGCATTGAAGCTGAAGGACCTGCAAGAAAAAAAACTGCTGACTAGTAGAAGCAAGGATTTTTCTGTCTTCCAGAAGTACTGGAAACGGTTCTTAGGGAACATAAGCTTCTGTTGAATGAAGAAAGGAAAGTAGAGAAGCTCCTGGAAAGGGAAAAAATCTTGAGAAAGAGGTTTTGAAAGGGTAGGAAAAAAATTCAACAATGAACTTGAGTTTGTTAAAGTTCTGTCCCTATACAGAATGGTTTTATGTCCCTGCCTCATACACACAATAAATAGGACCTGCTTTTACTTGGCAGAAAATACATTGCACAGCTGTTATAAATCACATATGGAGGTCCTGACTGTTACATCAGTCACTGTAGATATAAGAAGTCATCTTAGATATAAGAAGAGAATTGGAGAGCTGAAGGGCTCCCAGAATGTTACCTAATGATTGGTCTGGATCCTAATTCTGTGCCAGCACAGTATCAGTGATGTTATTTCTGATAGATGTATTCCTGGAGATTCCGGGTGTCTTTAAGAGTGAGATAGACAATCTTTTTCCAGTGTTTCACCATGAGCTGCATGTTGAAGTGGAGTTCCACAGAGCTTTGTAAACAATGAAATGGGTCCATGTGAGAAACTTGGAGTTTGGTCTGATCTTAAATGTTTGGCATCAAATTTGATTATCAAATACTTGTCTTTAAGCCAGATGTATTATAGAAGACATGATAGAATTTCAGGATAGAAAAAATATTTGTACCATGCCATCAGGCCATCTGGATTTGATTTACAAATCACACTTAGCATTTCGATGTCTCTGATCTTGTTGAACATTACATATGATATGCTTTGGGGAAACGACTATTTACTGATCCTGTCAAAGTCACATCAGCAGGAGATGGATTATTCATGTGAGTGAATTTGCTTGTGAATTTGCATGCAGTTCCTAAGAAGACTGGGATACTTTCACACCTTTTTAAAGTACCTCTGAACCTTTTAGAGCACGGGATTCCACCCTATTATTCATTACTTTAAAATGTCATTTGAAGACATCATTTTCCTTCAACCCAATAGTCAAACATTTCCTTTTGAGGTTAGACACATGCCAACAAAGAGCTGTGGTGTAACTGCTGCTGTGGTGTCGTACAATTTCTCCCAACAGTGGTAATGTAAGGATAAAATTAGTTTTGATCCCCTTCCCCTCACTTAAAAGAGAGATTTACTCTTTTCTCTTAAACTGATTTCTAGTTGAGATTAGAATATTATATTAGATTCATCACCAAAACACATAACACTGTTTTGTTCTAACTATGATTGGAATGTATAAACACCAAAAGACAAGTTCTGCTGTGAACTGGAGAATGACAGGTGCACATTTTTTTCTATACTTTTTTTTTCCCCCCCCACTCATTTTTAAGTGTAATTATATTATGCTTCATACTTTGGGATCAGTTACTGGCTTTAGAGCTCTATAAGTTAGAAAGTTATTGTTAAATATGAGTGCAAAGACCAACGTATGCAATATTTAGCAGGCTTTGTTCCTCTTCCTATCTGGAGAAATCTATCCACAAGAAATGTGCTGTGGCTGAAGTGAAGTGTTGAAATACCTCTGAGCCAAGCTTGAGATAACAAAAGGATGGGGTAATGGCTTCCATCTTAGCAAGAGGTGGGCTTTCACAGCACTCAGCAGGAGCTGGAAGTCAGGAAGGGCTGCATTTTGAAGAGCCTATTTGACTCTGTGAGAGTCCCAGACTCCTGCTGAGTTTTGAACTTTATTACTTCCCCCCTGAGCTCTTACAGCTCCTACTGAATTCAGAATGAACTGGGAATTGCTGTGTGGGAGCCTCTCCCTTTAAAGAGGAAAGAGACTGACCCTGCCATGTTCCTGCAGGGAGGGATTCTGAGTAGAGTATTCACTTCTGAAAAAGTTAAGGGGTGAAACCATCTTTTAAAGGGGGGGGGGGATAATAGCAGGTGGGGGGGTAGGAATAGCATGTCTTCTCACATCTTTCCATTAGGAACATCAGCTGCAAACACATTTACCAGAAATCCTCGTGTGCAGAACTGAATGTGGCCTTGATGTTAATGCCCAAAATGCACAGTATCATGACCAGTCTCACTGTGTGACTATCAGTTCCCAGCAATGCTAAAATAGGGACTAAGTCACCCTAATACACCTTCCTTGTAATCTTTCAGTCTGTGCCTGGAACAAGCAGGTATTTTCACTTTATTTAAAAAACAAAAACAGAAACAAAAAAAACTTCTTAAATTTATCTGAGAACATTTAAGAAAGTTTTTAAATTAATCAGAATATATTACTCTCGATATGGAATGAAAGTGTCTAAATCTGTTTAGTCCAAAAATGATTTAAGGCTAAATCACTTGAACCCAGATGAAGTCAGACTCATATTAAAAAGCTGGATGACTCTGTAGCTCTCCCTGCCAATGGTTTTCTCTAATTTGTCACAATTGAATGAGATAAGAGAGGAGACAGACATGTCAGTGGACAAGCTCTGGCTGGTGACTCCTGTGTGCATTTCTCAAATTGAAACACAGCAATCCAGTACCCCAGCTCATTTAACTCAGAATAGTATATCTATCCTGACAGCTGCTAATGTGATTGCCTCTGAGGTCAAATAATCTTTGCTCATCTGACATGCTCTCGTTTTCGGGCATTTTGCCTTTTGCTCAGAACCTCCTTTTATTACTCTGCCAACACTGTGGTGGAATTTAGCCAGGCAAAGGTGGCTGCAGAAAAGACAGCTAAGCTTCCTAGGGAGAGCACATCCTCCATGCATCTTCTTCACTTGGTGAACGGATCCCAGCATACCTTTGACAAGTTCTGTAACATTTCCCAAAAGAAGCCTCCCAAGGACACAGAGCCTTTCTTCAGTGCAGTTAAAAATGCTAGACCAAGATTATTGCTTGTTTGTTTGTTTTCTTATTTCTAATTTCATTAGAAATCAACATTTGTCACACACTTCTTCATACAGTTTAAATTCCAAGGGCCAAAATCAGATTCCAGGAAGATCAGTGGGAGAACTAATGACCATGCCTTGTAAATGAGTAAGAATATGTCTGTCAGGATCTGTGGAAGATAATGTGAGTTCTGCCATGGATTCCAGTAGACTTGCCTGTAGCCGTGTAGCTTGGTGTCATCTCTGCAGCTTTAGAAAACTAGTCACCACTCAGGAGAGGATTCAGAAGAACCATCATACCAAAGGCAACTTACCTCTAAGTGTCAATGGTAAGAGGCTGCAAAACTGTGCCTTTTTTCTTCTCAAGTTGAGAGAAAAAATACTTCCTTCTGGACAGATCTCACCTATGAACTTTTAGTTTATCATCTGCAGACTCTGTAGGTAGCATTTTGTTGTAAAAATTTTATCTGAAAGGTGTTACTTGCCGTGCGCCAGAAACCTTAACTGTTAATGTAGAAGTTCAGGATATGCAGTATTTCCAGAGGTCATTTGGACACAATAGATTTGGACCTAAGGACTCATTAGGGCATGTCTTAAGTCTTATGCTTTACCATCTATGAGCATAGATACTATGATGAGAAAGATGAGTTTTCCTGCTTATAACTGTACTAGTGTTCACTGCAGACAGATGAAAACCTAAATGAACTTAGTAAAGCAAGAGTGCTGCATGCGAACGTGCCATTAAGGTGAGAAATTTCTACGTAAAAGGGACAGTGTCAACTAAACATTTAGTCTCCAATACTGTTTCCTGACCCTTCCTTCATTTGCTGGCTTATACGAGCTTTAAAATAACTACTACTGGTGACTTCATCCTATTTCTGTAGTTTCAGCCAGAAACATGGTTCTGTTGCAGTATGTCTGGAAAAATTTTTTACTAGCCAAACCTAATATTGTTTCCAAATACTTCTTCCATTAGATGAACACTTGAATTGAGAGGCCTCAAAATATGAACACACATTTTTTCCACCTCTGCTTTACCACTGATCTGAAAAATATATATTTACATAAGTGTACAGGAAAAAAAAGATATTAAATTTATTAATATGCTGGCTTTCATTTTTACACTGTCATTGGAAACTTGAAAAGGAATAAAGAGATTCTGGGGAAGGGAAAGGATTTACAGAACATTTCAGCCTTAGTGCAAGAGGTCAAAACCCCTTCTAGTTGGTATGCATTCATGCTGTTACTCTCTGATCATAGTAGTGGGATTTATATACAATCTCATCTAATTTGTAATATTATTCCATTTCTGACTGGCCAAGATACTTAAAAAAAAAAAAATACCCAAAAACCAAACAAACCTAAAAAACTCACTTGCTGTTATTTACATTATGACAAAAAGTTTTACATTATGAGAAAGGATTCAACAGGCACTGAAAAAGTCTAATTTTTCTCACTGATGCAGATGACTCTTTGAAATCAAGCATAGAGCAGGTTATGACAGAGGACTTCCTACAGTTCAGTTTTCTTACTGTACTCCTCTGTGGACAGAAAATAGCTTTTTAGTATAGGTCTACTTAATTTGTGCTAAATAACACTTTATTTTTTTTTTTAATGTTAAAAAATTTGATATACAGAAATTTTAAAAGCCTCTTTATATTTCCTGAGGGAATCTTCACAGTTCAGTTCAGCCTCTAGCTGCATAACCACTGCATTTCCTATCTATAGATTTTTGGATTCATGTACCTCTAAAATTCAGAACCTCAAATATGTTTTTGTCTTCTTAATAGCCTTGAAAAAAGTCTTATCTTTTTTCCTGGTAAAATATGTAGAGTTTGATGCTTACAAAAAATTTCTACAATTCATTTTTTGAAAAGGTTATGTAATATTCTCTGTATTCAAAAAAAAGGGAAGATGAAAATAAAGATGCTGCCATTTGAGTGTATATTTAGTCTATTAAGAATGGGCACATTTTATACATGTGTGCTTACAAATATTTAGCTGGGGGGCGAGGGGAGAAAGAAGTTATGTTTGTATTGCTTGAAAAAATACCCTATTAATTTCTATTGGTTCAACTCTCTCCCTCTGGCATTAGCAATAATACTAGGCAAAATTACATCTTTAATTTTCTTGAGGTTCTTTTACTGTCTGTTGATAGACAAAAGGCCTAACTGCAAAGCAATAATTTATGTTTTAATTTTATTTTTTTTTATAAATGGGATTTTACAGATAATAAAAATGAACCAGGCAGAATTCAAGACCTTATAGGTTGCAAAAGGCATGCAGATTAGTACTATCAAAATTCCAGGCAAGAAATGAAAACAGAACATGTTAATCAGTGCCCTTATCTACACACTATAAAATGCACCAATGCCCGTGTTTTGCCCTATCTTTCTTATACTTAAGACTATAATAGAATTGTTTTTGTGGCACAGTGCATTTTTCAGTCATTAAAAAAAGGGGGGGGGGTGGAAACAGAGACATAGTATGATTGCCCCATAGCCAGGTAACATGCAAACCAGCAGTGGCTGGTTGGTGTGCATCGGCAAACCACAAATGCTCACCCTCACCTTTCCCTGCCTTCCTACCCAGCTCTTGAGTTCTCCAGCCTGTAGTCTGATGGAGTTACCATGTCTTTAGATTTCTCCCACAAAGACTGTGCCCATGTGGAGCTTCACACTGCATTTATGGAGACTGTACATAAAACTTCTGTTAAAAATTCAGTGCCGTCTTAATGTCTCAGTGCTAAATTTACAAATCCCTGAAAGAAATCAGGGAACATAAGATTTGCTCTTCCCAATAATTCACATGTGGAATAAATCCTTTCAGGATTTGTTTTACAAATCTTAGAGAAATGGTATGCTATTCCAAAACGTTGTATTTTGGATTAGTAGATATTATTTTTATTTCCAAAAGGGAATAACATTTAAGCAGTAGTACATTTCTGTGAGTACGATGGGCTCTGGATATAGCAAAACACAGTTTGTAGGAAAAGGTGAGGGTTTTGGGTT